>JAVKPL010005043.1:0-23457 GCA_032173675.1 Gastrolobium villosum | reverse complement strand
ACTGCTTCCCCCTATAATAGCCTCATATGCAGTTGCCAGTTTTGCACAAGTAGATACCTTTTTTCTGAAGAGGAAGAAGTCCAAATTCGGACCTATAAATTAAATTTCGGTCTGATTTTTTGCATATTTGGACATAGAAATTGAATTTCAGTATGATTTTTTGCATACATGCTTGGAAAAACCATATCTTACTGTTCCCAAAGTTTCATGATTTTTCTCCATGGGATTAATTTAATATTAATTTTTCAAGAGGCGTAATTTGAGAAAATCCGAAAAAATGGAAAATTGTACCCAGGCATCGAATTTTGATTAGCCAAGAGTTTGTGTGTGGTGCTCCCACGATTTTTGAGTTCCTCAAACCCATTTGAGAGTGTTTCTACATTTGTTTTGGTCAACTTTTAGTGTAGTCTATCATTGGGTGCACCAGAAAGAGCCGCAGTGCACCAGAATGAGCCGGGGTGCACCATGGGCTAGCCACGGTGCACAAAAATGAGGCGTGGTGGACTACTGGCTAGCCACGGTGCACCAGAATGAGCCGTGGTGCACCCTGGGATAGCCGCGGTGCCCCAAAATGAGCCGTGGTGCACCATGGGCTAGCCGAGGTGCACAAAAATGAGCCGCGGTGCAGCAGAATGAGCCGTCGTGCACCATGGGTTAGCCGCGGTGCACCGGAATGAGCCGTGGTGCACTGCAATGAGCCGTGGTGCACCATGGGCTAGCCGCAGTGCACCAGAATGAGCCGCGGTGCACCAGAATTGAGTCGTGGTGCACCATGGGCTAGCCGCGGTACACCAGAATGAGCTATGGTGCACCAGAATGAGCCGTTGTGCACTATGGGCTAGCCACGGTGCACCAAAATGAGCCGGGGTGCACCATGGGCTAGCCGCAGTGCACGAGAATGAGCTATGGTGTACCTGAATGAGCCGTGGTGCACCATGGGCTAGCCGCATTGCACTAGAATGTGCCGGGGTGCACCAAAATGAGCCGTAGTGCACCATGGGCTAGCCGTTGTGCATTAGAATGAGCCGGGGTGCACCAGAATGAGCCGCGGTGCACCAGAATGAGTCGTGGTGCACCATGGGCTAGCCGCGGTGCACCAAAATTAGCCTTGGTGCTCCGTGGGCTAGCCGCTGTGCACCAGAATGAGCCGTGGTTCACCAGAATGAGCCGTGGTTCACCAGAATGAGCCGTGGTGCACCATGGGCTAGCCGCAGTGCACCAGACTGAGCCGTGGTGTACCATGGGTTAGCGGCGCTGCACCAGAATGAGCAGTGGTGCTCCATGGGCTAGCCGCAGTGCACTAGAATGAGTCATGGTACACCATGGGCTAGCCGCGGTGCACCAGAATGAGCCGGGGAGCACCAGAATGAGCCGTGGTTCAGCATGGGCTAGCCGCGGTGCACCAGAATGAGTCGTGGTGCACCATGGGCAAGCAGTGGTGCACCAGAATGGGCGAGCCGCGGTGCACCAGAATGAGCCGCGGTGCACCAGAATGAGCCGCAGTGCACCAGAATGAGCCGTGGTGCACCATGGGCTAGCTGCGGTGCACAATCGAGATGATGACATTTAAAATTTATGGGGGAGTTGTGTTGCAATGGTGCACCAGAATGAGCAATGGTGCACCAGAATGAGCAATGGTGCACCATAATGAGCTGCGGTGCACCAGAATGAGCCTTAGAGCTCCGTGGGCTAGCCGCTGTGCACCAGAATGAGCCGAGGTTCACCAGAATGAGCCGTGGAGCACCATGGGCTAGCCGCGGTGCACCAGAATGAGCCGTGGTGCACCGTGGGATAGCTGCGGTGCACCAAAATGAGCCGTGGCGCACCGTGGGATAGCGGCGATGCACCAAAATGAGCCGTGGTGCACCGTGGGCTAGCGATGGTGCACCAGAATGAGCTGTGGTGCACCATTGGCTAGCCGCGGTGCACCAGAATGAACCGTGGTGCACCATGGGCTAGCTACGATGCACCAGAATGTGCCGTGGTGCACCATGGGCTAGCCGCAGTGCACTAGAATGAGTCGTGGTGCACCATGGGCTAGCCGCGGTGCACCAGAATGAGCAGGGGAGCACCAGAACGAGTCGTGGTTCACCATGGGCTAGCCGCAGTGCACCAGAATGAGTCGTGGTGCACCATGGGTAAGCCGTGGTGCACCAGAATGAGCCGCAGTGCACCAGAATGAGCCTTGGTGCACCATGGGCTAGCCGCGGTGCACCAGAATGAGGCGTGGTGGACCATTGGCTAGCCGCGGTGCACCAGAATGAGCCGTGGTGCACCATGGGATAGCCGCGGTGCAAAAGAATGAGCTGTGGTGCACCATGGGCTAGCCGAGGTGCACCAGAATGAGCCGTGGTGCACCATGGGTTAGCCGCGGTGCACCAGAATGAGCCGTGGTGCACCCGAATTAGCCGTCGTGCACCATGGGTTAGTCGCGGTGCACCGGAATGAGCCGCGATGCACCGCAATGAGCCGTGGTGCACCATGGACTAGCCGCGATGCACCAGAATGAGCCGCGGTGCACCAGAATGCGCCGTGGTGCACCATGGGCTAGCCGCATTGCCCCAGAATGAGCCGCTGTACACCACAATAAGTCGTGGTGCACCATGGGCTAGCGGCGGTGCACCAGAATGAGCCGTGGTGCACCATGGGCTAGCCGCGGTGCACCAGAATGAGCCGTGGTGCACCATGGGCTAGCCGCAGTGCACTAGAATGAGTCGTGGTGCACCATGGGCTAGCCTCGGTGCACCAGAATGAGAAGGGGAGCACCAGAATGAGCCGTGGTTCACCATGGGCTAGCCGCGGTGCACCGGAATGAGTCGTGGTGCACCATGGGCAAGCCGCGGTGCACCAGAATAAGCTGCAGTGCACCAGAATGAGCCGTGGTGCACCATGGGCTAACTGCGGTGCACAAGAATGAGGCGTGGTGGACCATTGGCTAGCCGCGGCGCACCAGAATGAGCCGTGGTGCACCATGGGATAGCCGCGGTGCAAAAGAATGAGCTATGGTGCACCAGAATAAGTCGTGGTGCACCATGGGTTAGCCGATGTGCACCAGAATGAGCCGTGGTGCACCCGAATTAGCCATCGTGCACAATGGGTTAGTCGCGGTGCACCGGAATGAGCCGCGGTGCACCGCAATGAGCCGTGGTGCACCAGAATGAGCAGTGGTGCACCAAAATCGAGGGTGGCCGTCCGATCAAAGACTAACCAGAGAATCGTTACCTCCACCCTATTTTTGCCAAATTCCATCGTTTAGACCACTTTTTCGGGGCCCAGAATATTTTTTATCAATCCCTGAACAAGTGAAAATTGAGAAAATCCGAAAAAATGGAAAAGCATACCCCGGCATTGAATTTTGAGCTGGTTTTTTTGCAGGCCTCCATACTAAAATATATCCAACATCCCCTCCAAGCTTCATTGGATTTCATGGTGAATTTTTTCATTGATCTCAATATGCATGCTCCCCCTAACCTATAGGATCCTTGCCTTGTATGCAACTACCAAGGCTTTGTGTGTGGTGCTCCCACGATTTTTGAGTTCCTCCAACTTATTTGATAGTGTTTCTGCATTTGTTTTGGTCAATTTTTAGTGTAGTCTATCATCAGGTGCACCGCGTCAGGCACCGGGTGCACCTCGTCCGACACCAGGTCAAGCATCAGGCGCATCTCGTCAGGCACCGAGTCAAGCATAAGGTGCACCAGGCGCACCTCATGGGGCACCAAGTCAAGCATCCGGGGCATCTCGTCGGGCACCAGGTGCACAGCCCAACGCGAGTGTGGGAAGGCAAGCAGGCGCACCTCATGGGGCACCAAGTCAAGCATCTGGGGCATCTCGACGGATTTCCTTTTTCGTCGAAAAACTTCACAAAAACAATTTCTTTTGCATTTGTTTTATTCATCCATTTTCAACGTAATCCATTTGCCTTCGAAAAACAACACAAAAATTAAATTCTCTTGCTATTATTTTATTCATCCATTTTCGTCAGAATCCGTTTTCCGTCAAAAAACTTCTAAGGAATCCATTTTCCGTCGAAAAACTTCAAAAAATCAATTTCATTTGCATTTATTTTATTCATCTGTTTTCAACGGAATCCGTTTTGCTTCAACAAACAACACAAAATCAATATCTTTTGCATTTATTTTATTCATACATTTTCGACGGAATCCGTTTTCCGTCAAAAAACTTCACAAAATCAATTTCTTTTGCATTTATTTATTCATCCATTTTCGACGAAATTCATTTTCCGTCAAAAATCTTCGACGGAATCCGCTTTCCGTCGAAAAACATCACAAAAACAATTTCTTTCGCATTTATTTTATTCATCCGTTTTCGACGGAATCCATTTTGCTTCGAAAAACTTTACAAAATCAAATTATTTTCCAATTTATTTTATTCATCCGTTTCCGACGGAATTCGTTTTCCGTCAAAAATCTTCAACTGATTTCTTTTTTAGTCGAAAAACTTCACAAAATCAATTTCTTTCCATTTATTTTATTCATCCATTTTCAACGGAATCCATTTTCCATCGAAAAACAACACAAAATCAATTTCTTTTACATTTATTTTATTCATCCATTTTCGACGGAATTCATTTTCCGTCAAAAAATTTCGACGGAATCCATTTTCCTTCGAAAAACTTCACAAAATCAATTTCTTTTGCGGTTTTTTTATTCATCCATTTTCGACGGAATTCATTTTCCGTAGAAAAACTTCACAAAACAAATTTCTTTTGCATTAATTTTATTCATCCATTTTCTACGGAATACATTTTCCGTCTAAAATCTTCGACGGAATCCGTTTTCCGTCGAAAAACTTTACAAAATCAATTTCTTTTCCAATTTATTTTATTCATCCATTTTTTACGGAATTCGTTTTGCGTCAAAAATCTTCAACGGATTTCCTTTTTCGTCGAAAAACTTCACAAAATCAATTTGTAACAGCCCGTTGTACACCGGTATTGTTAACATTGATTATGATATTAAGCGCAGTTACAATCACAGTGATTGGGTTAATTAAATTACGGGCAAATTTTCTTTTATCATATTCCTTTTCTTACATCAATACTTCTTCCGTAATCAATTAAAACCACACTATAATTGTAAATGCAATTTGCGGAATCATACATTTTACTAACATCATTAATCCTTCTTTTTATTCAATTCATTTAAACTCACCATCTTACTCTCACATTTTACCAAGTTGTAGTCCTTTACGTTATCTACGCGTGGTTTCAAACCACGCATCATTTGGAGTTCTACCCATCAAGTTAAGCCCCTTTCTTTTAGTCTAGAAAAACCTGAATTTTCGAAAATTACACTGTGGTAATCGATTACCAGTGGGTGGTAATCGATTACCACTGTCAAAAATGAGGCAGTAGCCAAATTTTGACCTCCTCTGTTCTGGTAATCGATTACCAACTTTGGGTAATCGATTACCTCACATGGTAATCGATTACCAAGGCTCAGTAATCGATTACCAGTGAAGACAGTAGCCAAATTTCGTCCCCTGTTGCATGGTAATCGATTACCATGCTTGGGTAATCGATTACTATGCAGCAAAATGACAGATTACAGCATTTTAAGCCCCAAAAGGGTTGTGTAATCCATCCCTAACCCCTTGATACTCCACACAACACTCAAACATACCCTAATGTAGGCTCTAAGCCCTTCCCTCATGCATTTTCATTAAGACATACATCATTTACAAAGTCCTCAATATAATGGCCATTTACATACAAATATGGACCATTTTACAACATAATCATCAAGACTTCAAAGGCAATGAATGTGGCAATGGACAAGTCCCATGCTCACTCAAAATATACAATTATCCATGTCATGAATAATAAGCAACAAACAAGACTTAGTATACCATCATGAACACTACAAAAAGCATGGCAATTACATCATGCAATATGTTCATGACCTAAGTCTCAAAATACTAATGTCATGCTATGTGCAATCCATAGTCCTCCTCCAAAATGTCATGCAATCCCAATGCACCGCATGCAAATCCACTGTCCACTAAGCGGGCTTCTTGCCCGAAGCTCCTCCCGGCTCATAGTGACCTGAAATGTGGTCCCCCAAACACGGGGTGAGATATACAAATATATCTCAGTAAACCAATGGAGCTAGAGGCTCTCTCCACTCCATGGCTCACTCAAATGTATAAATATGACATCATGTAATATGCAAGCAATACAATATCACCAACCAACTGGAGACAACCCAAGAACATCCACGCATGGATTCATGTTCAAGGACTCCATCATATAACTCCCGAGACAATCCTGGCTCCTCTCCCATGGTTGAGAAGACTCCATGGCAAAACCCAACCGGAACTCCTCATGAGCACTATCCGGTGGATGTCCCCCGTTTGGATCATCCTGATGTCGCTCCCAGAGTCGACACCATGGCATATCCAACTGGCATTCTCACACAGGATGAACCCAGCGGATGTCCAAACCAACACACGTCAACTGGCCAGTGACCAAACAATTTTTCATACAATCCAAGCAATATGTATACAAGCACACAATCACACAATGCCATAAACACATAATCCAACCACAACCTTCCACTAGGTGTGGTGGAGCACACTAGGGATTAAATCCAAGTTCCAAGGGTTTACCTCAACACTTAGCCAATCCGTTCCAAACGTATGCTCCAAATCAACCTTTCACAATCACGTCCGTGTGAGGCACCCTACAACAATCATCAAATCCAAATTACACCAAACCTCAATTTTCATGAAAATTCCTCAAATTTTCCTAAGTTAAAAACCTAACTTTTTCACCAAAAATTATCATAGCATTTCTAGCTTACAAGCATGATTCTAAGGCCTTTTCATCTAATAGCATTTTTCCATTTGGTCTCTCTATCATCACACATCTAAAATTAAAGGTTTAGAGCATAAATTCCTAGATCTATGAAATCAACCACAAAAATACCACAAGTATACTCACAATCAAGTGTATGCTCACCACCAAGGCTCCACTAAGCCAAAGGAAGACTAAAGCTCCAACAAAACTCCAAGAACACAAGTGGGTCGGATCTGTTTTGGCCAAAAAACGCAGCCAAGAGATGGATTCACGGCTTGGGAGTGTTACCAATGGATCTAAAAGGTTGTTTACAATAGATTTCAACACCAAAATCAAGCGATTTGGTGAAGAATAGAGAAAATGGCAAAAGGAAGAAGAAATGGTGTTTTGTTCTTCACTTCCAGGAAGGGGGCGCGCATGAAGAAGAAAAAGGAAGGAAAGAAAGAAGAAGAAAAAGGGTGGGGGCTAAGTGACTTCGGTCACACGGGTCCCACACGCGATCTAACTTTAATCCCGATAAAAATTCCGATCATAAATTCTTAATCTGCATATTTTTCCAGTCCATGACATATTTTTATTTCTCCAAAATCTTGATAAAAATTTCACACCTATCGGTACACTCACACCACAGTATTTAACACTTAAAAATCACTATTCATCAATTTTTCCCAAATTTGCCTATTCACTCAATTTTCCGCCCTGATTCCATTTCCAGCATTATTTTTGTCATATGAAATCTCTAACTCAGTATTTATGCCTCAGAATATACGGCTGGTCAATTACCTTTTTGCCCATTTTGGCCATAATTCTTGGATTTTCACTAATCCCTCACTTCTAATTTCACAATATAATATTAAAATACACATTTAAATATTTGAGGTGTTATATTCACCCCACCTTTTAGAAATTTTGTCTGCAAAATTAAATCATACCTGCTCGCTAACTCAGGATACAGCCGGAGAATCTCGTCCTCCCGCTCCCAAGTAGCCTCCTCAGGTATGCGGCCTTCCCACTGAATCTTCAGCATGGGAATAATCTTACTTCTCAATCGCTTTTCACTGCGATCCAATACTACAATAGGACCGATGGGAGTCTTCAAGTTCTCCCTGATTTCAATATTATCCGGTATCACCACGTGTGATTCATCCGGAACATAGCGTCGCAACTGCGACACATGAAAGACATCATGTAAATTAGACAACTGCGGGGGTAAGGCAAGCTGATAGGCCACTAATCCGACTCTTTTCATAATTTGATACGGCCCAATGAACCGTGGACTCAGCTTCCTCACACCCAACGCACGGCCAACACCTGTGACCGGCGACAAACGTACAAAAACATGGTCACCTTCCTCAAATTCCAGCGGTCTATGCTTATTGTCATAGTAGCTTTTCTGCCGATTCTGTGCTTGTTTCAATTTCTCTCTAATCATTTCAATTTGCACTGTTGTTTCCTGCACAAAATCCGGACCAAATCTTTCTTTATCGCCTACCTCAGTCCAACAAGTGGGCGTACGACACCTCCTGCCATACAAAACCTCATACGGCGCCATACCCAGACTGGAATGAAAACTGTTATTATAAGAAAATTCCACCAATGGTAAGTACCTATCCCAGGCATTACCCTGTTCCAGTGTGCAAGCTCTCAGCATATCCTCAAGTGTCTGTATGGTCCTCTCAGTCTGACCATCAGTCTGCGGGTGATAAGCAGTGCTCAGTCGAAGCTGAGTGCCAAAAGCCTACTGCAAAGCTCCCCAAAAGCGTGAAGTAAACTTCGGGTCCCGATCACTCACAATGCTAATCGGTATCCCATGGAGTCTAACAATCTCCTTTACATACAACGTAGCCAACTTCTCTGTGGTGAAATCCACTCGTACTGGTAGAAAATGTGCAGACTTCGTGAGTCGGTCCACAATAACCCAAATCGAATCATAACCAGCTTGAGTTCGCGGAAATCCCACAACAAAATCCATTGAAATACTCTCCCATTTCCATTCAGGTATATCCAGCGGCTGAAGTAATCCAGCAGGTTTCTGATGCTCTATTTTCACTTTTTGACAAACCAAGCACTTAGACACGTACTCGGCAACATCCCTTTTCATCCCAGGCCACCAGAACTTAACTTTCAAATCTTGGTACATTTTTGTGGCACCTGGGTGGATAGCATATTGACCCTTATGGGCATCAGTCATAACTTCCTCTGCAAGTTCCTTGGGCACAACGATCCTGCCCTGATATAATAAAAGTCCCTGTTCATTAACAGATATGCCACTCTGGCCTTCAAATACTTTATACTTTCATTTCTGATTTGAGTCTCTTTAATCTTCTCGTGCAGCTCGTTCTCAATCCGAGTCAACTCCATATCACACATTCTCCCTGCAAAGAAATCCGTTATTTTCATGTCACGAAATTGCTCAATCACTTCATTGTCCCACATCATCATATGAGATAAATTGACAGACTTCCTACTCAATGCATCTGCCACAACATTATCCTTTCCCGGGTGGTATTTCAGCTCAAAGTCATAATCTTTCAGGAATTCAACCCACCTACGCTGCCTCATATTCAGCTCCTTCTGATCAAATAAATATTTCAAGCTTTTATGGTCGCTGAACACAGCAAACTTCATCCCATACAGAAAGTGCCACCAGATTTTCAAGGCAAACACAATAGCAGCCAGTTCCAAGTCGTGCGTCGGATAATTTTCCTCATGCGGCCTTAACTGCCTAGACGCGTAAGCAATCACTTTTCCTTCCTGCATCAGTACGCTCCCTAAACCTTTCTTAGAAGCATCACAATATAACACAAACTCACCCTCCGGATCAGGTAAAGTTAACACCGGAGCAGTGGTCAATTTCTCTTTAAGTAGCAGAAAACAGTCCTCACATTCCTGGGTCCACACAAAAGGAGTATCCTTTCGTGTCAATCGAGTCAACGGTAGAACCATTGCAAAGAACCCCTGTATAAATCGGCGATAATAGCCAGCAAGCCCCAGAAAACTTCTAATCTCAGTCACAGTCTTAGGTCGTTCCTAGTCACTCACCGCTTCAATCTTGCTTGGATCCACTGCAACACCACTTGCAGAAATAACATGACCCAAAAATTGCACCTCAGACAACCAGAATTCACACTTAGACGGTTTAGCATATAACTTCTTATCTTTTAACACCTGCAACACAGTCCTCAAATGGTCAATGTGCTCCTCTTTACTCTTAGAGTAGATCAAGATGTCATCAATAAATACAATCACGAACTGGTCCAAATACGGTTTAAAGATGCGGTTCATATAGTCCATGAACACCGCGGGGGCATTAGTAAGCCCAAAAGGAATCACTTGATATTCAAAATGTCCATTTCTGGATCGGAACGCTGTTTTAGGTACATCCTCCGGTTTAATCCGAATCTGGTGATATCCGGACCGGAGATCAATCTTCGAAAATACACAGGCATCCCTCAACTGATCTAATAAATCATCAATACGCGGTAATGGGTACCGGTTCTTAATAGTCACTTTATTCAGCTGTCGGTAGTCAGTGCACAATCTCATGCTACCATCCTTTTTCTTCACAAATATCACCGGTGCTCCCCACGGAGACACACTCGGCCTAATAAAATTCTTCGCAGATAGTTCTTCAATGTGTTTCTTCAACTCGGCCAACTCAAGTGGCGACATCCGGTATGGAGCCAAGGAGATCGGCCCCACACCAGGCAATAGGTCAATCGAGAATTCAATCTCTCTCTCAGGCGGAAATTCCGGTATCTCATCAGGAAATACATCCTCAAACTCATTAACAACCGGAATAGAAGAAATCTCCTCCTTTTTATCACCCACCAATCCGCCCAAAAGGACATAACCCAAATCTCCAGCCTTCAAGGCTTTCACAGTTTGACTAACAGACAAATACAAGGACGGATAACCAGTCGGCCTCTCGTGAGATAGCAACAACCTCTTTCCGCAGCAATCAATCATTGCGCAGTTCCGAGACAACCAATCCATCCCCAAAATCAAATTAACAGAGGCCAGGGGTAAGATAATTAAATCAATGGTGTAACCCCTGCCTAAATAAGTAAACTTCACATCTTCGCAAATCCAAGACGACTCACTAACCACTCCTGTAGCGGTAGTAATACGCATCGGAGGAACCATTCGTGTTACCTTTAAGTCCAACGCCTTAGCCACATAGTCCGCCACAAAAGAATGTGTTGCTCCCGAATCATAATACAGACAAATCAACATTAGAGAGGAAAATTATACCTTTTACCAAATTCGGAGCCTTTTCAGTATGTTGCGCATTTGTAGTATAAACTCGTCCCACAGTAGGAACGGCAGCGGTAGGAGTGGCAGTAGTAGTAGCTGGCGGCAAGGCATGCAGATTCGCAGCCTGCCCCGAAGAAGATGGACAATTCCTAGCAAAGTGGCCATTCCAACCACATTTATAACAAGCCGACGGATCAGCACCACACACACCTTTGTGGTATTTCCCACACTTCCCACATTGTGGGGTAAAATATCTGTTCGCAGCACCACCCCCACCAGTGTTTCCACCCCTCTTGAATTGACCAGGAGGCTGCCTTACATGCAACCCCCTACCCCTGTTATTATTATTGAAACCTCCTCTATTAGTATTTCCAGAAGGACCAGGTGTCCTCTTAACATCTTGCTCTTTTACCTTATCCGATTTTGGATACCTCCCATAAACAGTCTCGACCCTCTTGCATTGGGTCACCAAATCAGCAAAGTTTCTCACCGCAGTATTAAACATCCTCTTAGCAATCTTCTCACTCAGCCCTCTTTGAAATTTAGCTGACAAGAATTCCGGAGTAGGTAGAGCACCTCCATAGTTCGCAAATTTCACAAGCTCATTAAATTTTGCCACATAGGCATCCACAGTCATGACTCCCTGTACCAAACTATCAAATTCACCTTGCTTTGCCTCCCGAACATCGTGGGGAAAATATTCTTCATGAAACAGACCTTCGAACATCGTCCAAGAAATAACCTCACCCTGAATAACATACGGGCGAGACACATTGTCCCACCACTCTTGGGCATCACCCTCCAACATATAAACCGAATACAACAATTTCTGCGGATCTTGGCATCTCATCACCTGAAAAATCTTGTCCATTCCCCTCAACCAAGCAGTAACCTCCTTTGGGTCCCTTGACCCCAGAAATGAGGGTGGCTTATGTTTCCTAAAAGATATGAGCCTACGCTCATCATCAGCATTATCAATAACCTGCCCCGCAGCCCTAGTGGATTGGGCAACAGATGACGGATCAGGAACATAGCTAGGGTCAGTAGTATGATGACTAGCCTCACCAGTGTGGTGACTAGCCCCACTCTCCCCCTGTTGAGGAGTAACAGATGGCGTCGGTGTAGGAGTCACCGTAACCGTGTGTGGAGGTGAATTATCCCTCCTAGGACAATCTCTATCGGCCCTCATCTCAGCCATAAAGGCCTGTATCATATCCTGATTGGTCTTCATCAGGTTTTCAGTCATATTTCTATTCGCAGCCGTTTCCGCCTGCAGAGCATTCAGAACTGCAGTGACCGGATCCGGTGGCAAAGGACCTGCACCACGTGCCCCACGGCGACCACGCGCCCTACTCATGATATCTGTACATGTAACACAAAGGAATGAGTTGATCAGACCCACACTGAGGAATCACATATACATTAATCATAAATAGTTCACAGATAGCTATGGCACACAAGATACAAACACACATAATCAGAGTTTCCCTCACAAAACGGCTCTGATACCATAAAATGTAACAGCCCGTTGTACACCGGTATTGTTAACATTGATTATGATATTAAGCGCAGTTACAATCACAGTGATTGGGTTAATTAAATTACGGGCAAATTTTTCTTTTATCATATTCCTTTTCTTACATCAATACTTCTTCCGTAATCAATTAAAACCACACTATAATTGTAAATGCAATTTGCGGAGTCATACATTTTACTAACATCATTAATCCTTCTTTTTATTCAATTCATTTAAACTCACCATCTTACTCTCACATTTTACCAAGTTGTAGTCCTTTACGTTATCTACGCGTGGTTTCAAACCACGCATCATTTGGAGTTCTACCCATCAAGTTAAGCCCCTTTCTTTTAGTCTAGAAAAACCTGAATTTTCGAAAATTACACTGTGGTAATCGATTACCAGTGGGTGGTAATCGAATACCACCTGTCAAAAATGAGGTAGTAGCCAAATTTCGACCTCCTCTGTTCTGGTAATCGATTACCAACTTTGGGTAATCGATTACCTCACATGGTAATCGATTACCAAGGCTCAGTAATCGATTACCAGTGAAGACAGTAGCCAAATTTCGTCCCCTATTGCATGGTAATCGATTACCATGCTTGGGTAATCGATTACTATGCAGCAAAATGACAGATTACAGCATTTTAAGCCCCAAAAGGGTTGTGTAATCCATCCCTAACCCCTTGATACTCCACACAACACTCAAACATATCCTAATGTAGGCTCTAGGCCCTTCCCTCATGCATTTTCATTAAGACATACATCATTTACAAAGTCCTCAATATAATGGCCATTTACATACAAATATGGACCATTTTACAACATAATCATCAAGACTTCAAAGGCAATGAATGTGGCAATGGACAAGTCCCATGCTCACTCAAAATATACAATTATCCATGTCATGAATAATAAGCAACAAACAAGACTTAGTATACCATCATGAACACTGCAAAAAGCATGGCAATTACATCATGCAATATGTTCATGACCTAAGTCTCAAAATACTAATGTCATGCTATGTGCAATCCATAGTCCTCCTCCAAAATGTCATGCAATCCCAATGCACCGCATGCAAATCCACTGTCCACTAAGCGGGCTTCTTGCCCGAAGCTCCTCCCGGCTCATAGTGACCTGAAATGTGGTCCCCCAAACACGGGGTGAGATATACAAATATATCTCAGTAAACCAATGGAGCTAGAGGCTCTCTCCACTCCATGGCTCACTCAAATGTATAAATATGACATCATGTAATATGCAAGCAATACAATATCACCAACCAACTGGAGACAACCCAAGAACATCCACGCATGGATTCATGTTCAAGGACTCCATCATATAACTCCTGAGACAATCCTGGCGCCTCTCCCATGGTTGAGAAGACTCCATGGCAAAACCCTACCGGAACTCCTCATGAGCCCTATCCGGCGGATGTCCCCCGTTTGGATCATCCTGATTTCGCTCCCAGAGTCGACACCATGGCATATCCAACTGGCATTCTCACACAGGATGAACCCAGCGGATGTCCAAACCAACACACGTCAACTGGCCAGTGACCAAACAATTTTTCATACAATCCAAGCAATATGCATACAAGCACACAATCACACAATGCCATAAACACATAATCCAACCACAACCTTCCACTAGGTGTGGTGGAGCACACTAGGGATTAAACCCAAGTTCCAAGGGTTTACCTCAACACTTAGCCAATCCGTTCCAAACGTATGCTCCAAATCAACCTTTCACAATCACGTCCGTGTGAGGCACCCTACAACAATCATCAAATCCAAATTACACCAAACCTCAATTTTCATGAAAATTCCTCAAATTTTCCTAAGTTAAAAACCTAACTTTTTCACCAAAAATTATCATAGCATTTCTAGCTTACAAGCATGATTCTAAGGCCTTTTCATCTAATAGCATTTTTCCATTTGGGCTCTCTATCATCACACATCTAAAATTAAAGGTTTAGAGCATAAATTCCTAGATCTATGAAATCAAGCACAAGTATACTCACAATCAAGTGTATGCTCACCACCAAGGCTCCACTAAGCCAAAGGAAGACCAAAGCTCCAACAAAACTCCAAGAACACAAGTGGGTCAGATCTGTTTTGGCCAAAAAACGCAGCCAAAAGATGGATTCACGGCTTGGGAGTGTTACCAATGGATCTAGAAGGTTGTTTGCAATAGATTTCAACACCAAAATCAAGCGATTTGGTGAAGAATAGAGAAAATGGCAAAAGGAAGAAGAAATGGTGTTTTGTTCTTCACTTCCAGGAAGGGGGCGCGCATGAAGAAGAAAAAGGAAGGAAAGAAAGAAGAAGAAAAAGGGTGGGGGCTAAGTGACTTCGGTCACACGGGTCCCACACGCGATCTAACTTTAATCCCGATAAAAATTCCGATCATAAATTCTTAATCTACATATTTTTCCAGTCCATGACATATTTTTATTTCTCCAAAATCTTGATAAAAATTTCACACCTATCGGTACACTCACACCACAGTATTTAACACTTAAAAATCACTATTCATCAATTTTTCCCAAATTTGCCTATTCACTCAATTTTCCGCCCTGATTCCATTTCCAGCATTATTTTTGTCATATGAAATCTCTAACTCAGTATTTATGCCTCAGAATATACGGCTGGTCAATTACCTTTTTGCCCTTTTTGCCCATTTTGGCCATAATTCTTGGATTTTCACTAATCCCTCACTTCTAATTTCACAATATAATATTAAAATACACATTTAGATATTTGAGGTGTTATACAATTTCTTTTGCATTTATTTTATTCATCTGTTTTCAACGGAATCCATTTTCCTTCGAAAAACAATACAAAATCAATTTCTTTTGCATTTATTTTATTCATCAGTTTTCGATGGAATCCGTTTTCCTTCAAAAAACTTCACAAAATGAATTTCTTTTCATTTATCTTATTCATCCGTTTTCGACGGAATTCATTTTCCGTCCAAAATCATCGACGAAATCCATTTTCCGTCGAAAAACTTCACAAAATCAATTTCTTTTGCATTTATTTTACTCATCCATTTTCGACGGAATCTGTTTTCCGTCGAAAAACTTCACAAAATCAATTTCTTTTCCTATTTATTTTATTCATCCGTTTTCGACGAATTTCATTTTCCGTAAAAAATCTTCGACGGATTTCCTTTTTCGTCGAACAACTTCACAAAATCAATTTCATTTGCATTTATTTTATTCATCTGTTTTCAACGGAATCCATTTTGCTTCGAAAATCAACACAAAATCAATATCTTTTGCATTTGTTTTATTCATCCATTTTCGACGGAATCCGTTTTCCGTCGAAAAACTTCACAAAATCAATTTCTTTAGCATTTATTTTATTCATCCATTTTCGACGAAATTCATTTTCCGTCAAAAATCTTCGACGGAATCCATTTTCCATCGAAAAACTTCATAAAATCAATTTCTTTTGCATTTATTTTATTCATCCATTTTCGACGGAATTCATTTTCCGTCAAAAATCATCGACTGAATCCATTTTCCGTCAAAAATCTTCTACGGAATCCATTTTCCGTCGAAAAACTTCACTAAATTAATTTCTTTTGCATTTATTTTATTCATCTGTTTTCGACGGAATTTGTTTTCCGTCGAAAAACTTCACAAAATCAATTTCTTTTGCATTTATTTTATTCCTCCATTTTCGATGGAATTCATTTTCCGTCCAAAATCTTCGACGAAATCCATTTTTCGTCGAAAAACTTCATAAAATCAATTTCTTTTGCATTTATTTTATTCATCCATTTTCGACGGAATCCGTTTTCCATCAAAAAATTTCACAATATCAATTTCTTTTGCATTTACTTTATTCATCCATTTTCGACGGACTCCATTTTCCGTGAAAAAACTTCACAAAATTAATTTCTTTTGCGTTTATTTTATTCATCCATTTTCGACGGAATTCATTTTCCGTCAAAAATCTTCGACAGAATCCGTTTTCCGTCGAAAAACTTGACAAAATCAATTTCTTTTGCATTTATTTTATTCATCCGTTTTCGATGGAATCCATTTTCCTTCAAAAAACTTTACAAAATCAAATTATTTTCCAATTTATTTTATTCATCCGTTTTCGACGAAATTCATTTTCCGTCAAAAATCTTCGACTGATTTCTTTTTTCGTCGAAAAACTTCACAAAATCAATTTTTTTCCATTTATTTTATTCATTCGTTTTCAACGGAATCCATTTTCCTTCGAAAAACAACACACAAAAAAATTTCTTTTGCATTTATTTTATTCATCCATTTTCGACGGAATTCATTTCCCGTCAAAAAACTTCACAAAATCAATTTCTTTTGCATTTATTTTATTCATCCATTTTCGACGGAATTCATCTTCCGTCAAAAATCTTCGACGAAATCCATTTTCCGTCAAAAATCTTCAACGGAATCAATTTTCCGTCGAAAAACTTCACAAAATCCATTTCTTTTGCATTTATTTTATTCATCTATTTTCGACGGAATCCATTTTCCGTCGAAAAACTTCACAAAATCAATTTCTTTTGCATTTATTTTATTCATCCATTTTCGACGGAATTCATTTTCTGTCAAAAATCTTCGACGGAATCCATTTGCGTCGAAAAACTTCACAAAATCAATTTCTTTTGCATTTATTTTATTCATCTGTTTTCGGCGGAATACATTTTCCGTCAAAAATCTTCGACGGAATCCATTTTCCGTCGAAAACTTCACAAAATCATTTTCTTTTGCATTTATTTAATTCATCCATTTTCGACGGAATCCGTTTTCCGTCAAAAAACTTCTCAAAAACAATTTCTTTTGAATTTATTTTATTCATCCATTTTCGACGGAACCCATTTTCCGTCAAAAAACTTCACAAAATCAATTTCTTTTGCATTTATTTTATTCATCCATTTTCGACGAAATTCATTTTCCCTCAAAAATCATCGACGAAATCCATTTTCCGTCGAAAAACTTCACAAAATCTATTTCTTTTGCATTTATTTTACTCATCCATTTTCGATGGAATCCATTTTCCGTCGAAAAACTTCACAAAATCAATTTCTTTTGCAATTATTTTATTCATCTGTTTTCGACGGAATCCCTTTTCCTTCGAAAAACTTTACAAAATCAAATTATTTTCCAATTTATTTTATTCATCCATTTTCGACGGAATTCGTTTTCCGTCAAAAATCTTCGACTGATTTCCTTTGTTGTCGAAAAATTTCACAAAATCAATTTCTTTTCCATTTATTTTATTCATCCATTTTCAACGGAATCCATTTTCTTTCGAAAAACAACACAAAATCAATTAATTTTGCATTTATTTTATTTATCCATTTTTGACAGAATACATTTTCCGTCAAAAATCTTCGTCGGAATCCATTTTCCGTCGAAAAACTTCACAAAACCAATTTCTTTTAAATTTATTTTTTTCATCCGTTTTCGACAGAATCCATTTTTCGTGAAAAAATTTACAAAATCAATTACTTTCCCAATTTATTTTATTCATCCGTTTTGACGGAATTCGTTTTACGTCAAAAATCTTCGACGGATTTCCTTTTTCGTCGAAAAACTTCACAAAATCAATTTCTTTTGCATTTATTTTATTCATCCGTTTTCATCGGAATCCATTTTCCGTTGAAAAACTTCACAAAATCAATTTCTTTTGCATTTATTTTATTAATCCATTTTCGACGGAATTCATTTTCTGTCAAAAATCTTCGACGGAATCCATTTTTCGTCGAAAACTTCACAAAATCAATTTCTTTTGCATTTATTTTATTCATCCATTTTCGACGGAATTCATTTTCCGTGAAAAATCTTCGACAGAATCCATTTTTCGTCGAAAAACTTCACAAAATTATTTTCTTGTGCATTTATTTTATTCATCAGTTTTCGACGGAATCCGTTTTCTTTCGAAAAACTTTACAAAATCAAATTCTTCTTCAATTTATTTTATTAATCCGTTTTCCGTCAAAAATCTTCGACGGATTTCCTTTTTCGTCGAAAAACTTCGCAAAAACAATTTCTTTTGCATTTATTTTATTCATCCTTTTTCAATGGAATCCATTTTCCTTCGAAAAACAACACAAAAATTAAATTCTTTTGCTATTATTTTATTCATTCATTTTCGTCAGAATCCGTTTTCCGTCAAAAATCTTCTAAGGAATCCATTTTCCGGTGAAAAACTTCAAAAAACCAATTTCTTTTGCATTTATTTTATTAATCCGTTTTCGACGGAATTCATTTTCCATCGAAAAACTTCACAAAATCAGTTTCTTTTGCATTTATTTTATTCATCCATTTTCGACGGAATCCGTTTTCCGTCAAAAAACTTCTCAAAAACAATTTCTTTTGAATTTATTTTATTCATCCATTTTTGACGGAACCCATTTTCCGTCAAAAAACTTCACAAAATCAATTTCTTTTGCATTTATTTTATTCATCCATTTTCGACGAAATTCATTTTCCCTCAAAAATCATCGACGAAATCCATTTTCCGTCGAATAACTTCACAAAATCTATTTCTTTTGCATTTATTTTACTCATCCATTTTCGACGGAATCCGTTTTCCGTCGAAAAACTTCACAAAATCAATTTCTTTTGCAATTATTTTATTCATCTGTTTTCGACGGAATCCCTTTTCCTTCGAAAAACTTTACAAAATCAAATTATTTTCCAATTTATTTTATTCATCCATTTTTGACGGAATTCGTTTTCCGTCAAAAATCTTCGACTGATTTCCTTTGTTGTCGAAAAATTTCACAAAATCAATTTCTTTTCCATTTATTTTATTCATCCATTTTCAACGGAATCCATTTTCTTTCGAAAAACAACACAAAATCAATTAATTTTGCATTTATTTTATTCATCCATTTTCGACGGAATACATTTCCGTCAAAAATCTTCGTCGGAATCCATTTTCCGTCGAAAAACTTCACAAAACCAATTTCTTTTAAATTTATTTTTTTCATCCGTTTTCGACAGAATCCATTTTTCGTGAAAAAATTTACAAAATCAATTTCTTTCCCAATTTATTTTATTCATCCGTTTTGACGGAATTCGTTTTACGTCAAAAATCTTCGACGGATTTCCTTTTTCGTCGAAAAACTTCACAAAATCAATTTCTTTTGCATTTATTTTATTCATCCGTTTTCATCGGAATCCATTTTCCGTTGAAAAACTTCACAAAATCAATTTCTTTTGCATTTATTTTATTCATCCGTTTTCGACGGAATTCATTTTCTGTCAAAAATCTTCGACGGAATCCATTTTTCGTCGAAAAACTTCACAAAATCAATTTCTTTTGCATTTATTTTATTCATCCATTTTCGACGGAATTCATTTTCCGTGAAAAATCTTCGACAGAATCCATTTTTCGTCGAAAAACTTCACAAAATTATTTTCTTGTGCATTTATTTTATTCATCAGTTTTCGACGGAATCCGTTTTCTTTCGAAAAACTTTACAAAATCAAATTCTTCTTCAATTTATTTTATTAATCCGTTTTCCGTCAAAAATCTTCGACGGATTTCCTTTTCCGTCGAAAAACTTCGCAAAAACAATTTCTTTTGCATTTATTTTATTCATCCGTTTTCAACGGAATCCATTTTCCTTCGAAAAACAACACAAAAATTAAATTCTTTTGCTATTATTTTATTCACTCATTTTCGTCAGAATCCGTTTTCCGTCAAAAATCTTCTAAGGAATCCATTTTCCGGTGAAAAACTTCAAAAAACCAATTTCTTTTGCATTTATTTTATTAATCCGTTTTCGACGGAATTCATTTTCCATCGAAAAACTTCACAAAATCAGTTTCTTTTGCATTTATTTTATTCATCCATTTTCGACGGAATCCGTTTTCCGTCAAAAAACTTCTCAAAAACAATTTCTTTTGAATTTATTTTATTCATCCATTTTCGACGGAATCCATTTTCCGTCAAAAAACTTCACAAAATCAATTTCTTTTGCATTTATTTTATTCATCCATTTTCGACGAAATTCATTTTCCATCAAAAATCATCGACGAAATCCATTTTCCGTCGAAAAACTTCACAAAATCAATTTCTTTTGCATTTATTTTACTCATCCATTTTCGACGGAATCCGTTTTCCATCGAAAAACTTCACAAAATCAATTTATTTTGCATTTATTTTATTCATCTGTTTTCGACGGAATCCCTTTTCCTTCGAAAAACTTTACAAAATCAAATTATTTTCCAATTTATTTTATTCATCCGTTTTCGACGAAATTCGTTTTCCGTCAAAAATCTTCGACTGATTTCCTTTGTTGTCGAAAAATTTCACAAAATCAATTTCTTTTCCATTTATTTTATTCATCCATTTTCAACGGAATCCATTTTCTTTCGAAAAACAACACAAAATCAATTAATTTTGCATTTATTTTATTTATCCATTTTTGACAGAATACATTTTCCGTCAAAAATCTTCGTCGGAATCCATTTTCCGTCGAAAAACTTCACAAAACCAATTTCTTTTAAATTTATTTTTTTCATCCGTTTTCGACAGAATCCATTTTTCGTGAAAAAATTTACAAAATCAATTACTTTCCCAATTTATTTTATTCATCCGTTTTTGACGGAATTCGTTTTACGTCAAAAATCTTCGACGGATTTCCTTTTTCGTCGAAAAACTTCACAAAATCAATTTCTATTGCATTTATTTTATTCATCCGTTTTCATCGGAATCCATTTTCCGTTGAAAAACTTCACAAAATCAATTTCTTTTGCATTTATTTTATTCATCCATTTTCGACGGAATTCATTTTCTGTCAAAAATCTTCGACGGAATCCATTTTTCGTCGAAAACTTCACAAAATCAATTTCTTTTGCATTTATTTTATTCATCCATTTTCGACGGAATTCATTTTCCGTGAAAAATCTTCGACAGAATCCATTTTTCGTCGAAAAACTTCACAAAATTAATTTCTTTTGCATTTATTTTATTCATCAGTTTTTGACGGAATCCGTTTTCTTTCGAAAAACTTTACAAAATCAAATTCTTCTTCAATTTATTTTATTAATCCGTTTTCCGTCCAAAATCTTCGACGGATTTCCTTTTTCGTCGAAAAACTTCGCAAAAACAATTTCTTTTGCATTTATTTTATTCATCCGTTTTCAACGGAATCCATTTTCCTTCGAAAAACAACACAAAAATTAAATTCTTTTGCTATTATTTTATTCATCCATTTTCGTCAGAATCCGTTTTCCGTCAAAAATCTTCTAAGGAATCCATTTTCCGTCGAAAAACTTCAAAAAACCAATTTCTTTTGCATTTATTTTATTAATCCGTTTTCGACGGAATTCATTTTCCATCGAAAAACTTCACAAAATCAGTTTCTTTTGCATTTATTTTATTCATCCATTTTCGACGGAATCCGTTTTCCGTCAAAAAACTTGACAATATGAATTTCTTTTCCATTTATCTTATTCATCCGTTTTCGACGGAATTCATTTTCCGTCGAAAAACTTCACAAAATCAATTTCTTTTTCATTTATTTTATTCATCCATTTTCGACAGAATTCATTTTCCGACAAAAATCTTCGACGGAATCCATTTTCCATCGAAAACTTCACAAAAACAATTTCTTTTGACGGCATGCACGCGATGGAAGCATCCGGTAGCGCCTTGTCCATCTCGCTAGGCATGATCGATACCATCAAGAACCAGCCCTCTCCGCCGTCAATTCCTTTCACAACTTGTTCAGTCGTGATTCATCCGGGTGCCTCCACAAGATCAACGATGCACGTAAGGCAATAACAGCCGGGACCGGGGTAAGTCCCCAAAATGAACCGCCGCACATGCATCAACGATGCTAAATCATCACCAAGTTATTATGGGAATTCGACCTCAATGCAACGGGACATGGGCCCGAGCGCATTGAGAAGGAATTCCCCCGAAACACGTCCCACTCAGGCAACTTGGCAGTCATCGCAATTGTGTCCCCAGGGCATCAGGAATCGAGAGGGACGCACCGAATGGGCGACGTTCGGTTGTGGATGCGAAAGGAATCAAGCACCCACGTGGGATGCCCCGGGATCCATTACTCTTGCGTCGTCGATGGCTGAACGAGCCACGCCACATTGTCGTGGGAACTCAACCTCAACACAGCGGGACATTGGTGCGCACGACGTTGCTCCTAGCAGGCGTCAAAGGCCTAACCCATCTCCCTCGGTGATGTACACAATACCTAGGCCCCACAAGCATGGGAAGGCTCGCACGAGCTCTAGGGAGAGCCCCTATGGTGCCCCTACACAGCCCACCGCAGGCGTGGGAAGGCAGGCAGCTGCTTCCCCTTTAATAGCCTTATATGCAGTTGCCAGTTTTGCACAAGTAGATACCTTTTTTCTGAGGAGGAAGAAGTCCAAATTCGGACCAAGAAATTAAATTTTGGTCTAATTTTTTGCATGCATTCTTGTAAAAACCATATCTTACTGTTCCCAAAGTCTCATGATTTTTCTAGATGGGATTAATTTAATATTAATTTTTCAAGAGGCGCGATTTGAGAAAATCCAAAAAAATGGAAAATCATACCTAGGCATCGAATTTTGATCTGGTTTTTTGCAAGCATCCATGCTTAAATATATCCAACATCCCCTCCAAGTTTCATTGGATTTCATGGAAGGATTGTTTTTTAATAAATTTTTGGAGCCTATGCCTCCCCCCCATATAATAGCCTTATATGCAGTTACCAGTTTTGCACAACTAGACTCCTTTTTTTGGGAGGAGGAAGAAGTCCAAATTCGGACCTAGAAATTGAATTTCAGTCTGATTTTTTGCATACATGCTTGGAAAAACCATATCTTACTGTTCCAAAAGTTTCATGATTTTTCTCCATG
>JAVKPL010005042.1:0-23591 GCA_032173675.1 Gastrolobium villosum | reverse complement strand
TGATAGGCTCTAAAGTTGTTGTTTTTACTGATCATGTTGCTATTAAGCATTTAATGAGCAAGCAAGATGCAAAGCCAAGATTGTTGCGATGGATGCTTTTGTTTCAAGAGTTTGATTTAGAAATTAGGGACAAAATTGGAGTGGAAAATAAAGTTGCTGATCATCTGTCAAGAATTCAAGATAAGTAATTACAAGAAGGACCTGAAGTTGAGATCAATGAGTTCTTCCCTGATGAACAAGTGATGGCAATAATAATGCATCCATGGTTTGCAAATCTTGCAAATTACAAAGCTGCTGGTACAATTCCAGATGATCTGACTTGGCAACAAAAGAAAAAATTCCTACATGATGCAAGGAGGCACCATTGGGATAATCCATTTTTTTATTTCCAATGTGCTGATGGTATTATTCGAAGGTGTGTTGCTGAATTCAAGATATCGGATATTTTGTGGCATTGCCACGCATCTGATTACGGGGGTCATTTTGGAACTAACCGAACCGTGCAAAAAATATTGCAAAGTGGCTATTATTGGCCAACAATCTTTAAAGATACACGGAATTTTGTGGAGAAGTGTGATAGATGCCAGAGAACTGGGAATATTTCACGAAAGGATGAGATGCCTCTCAACTGTATATTAGAAGTGGAACTTTTTGATGTATGGGGAATTGACTTCATGGGACCATTTCCTAAGTCTTACTCAAATCAATACATCTTGGTGGCTGTGGATTATGTATCCAAGTGGGTAGAAGCAATTGCATCACCCACAAATGATGCAAGAGTGGTGATTTCCTTCTTAAGAAGGAATATTTTCACCCGCTTTGGGGTCCCTCGTGCAATCATCAGTGATGGAGGAACCCATTTTTGTAATAAGCAATTTGAAAGTTTGCTTACAAAATATGGTGTTACTCACAAGGTGGCAACACCATACCATCCCCAGACCAGCGGACAAGTGGAAATCTCCAATAGAGAGCTGAAGAGGATTTTAGAAAAAACAGTGAATAACTCAAGGAAGGATTGGATTAAGAAATTGGACGATGCACTTTGGGCATACCGGACTGCGTTCAAAACACCAATAGGTATGTCACCATTCCAATTGGTTTATGGTAAATCCTGTCATCTCCCTGTAGAATTGGAGCATAGGGCTTTGTGGGCTATTAAATTTTTAAATTTTGAGCCCTCAAAAGTTAATGCTAAGAGATTGTTGCAATTGAACGAGTTGGATGAGTTTAGGCTAGAAGCTTATGAGAATGCCAGAATCTATAAAGAAAAGACAAAGAAATGGCATGACAAAAGGATTCAGCCAAAGGAGTTTAAGCCAGGACAGCAGGTACTCTTATATAACTCCCGATTAAGGTTATTTCCAGGTAAGTTGAAGTCTCGTTGGTCTGGTCCTTTTGTAATTAAAAAGATATTCCCATATGGGACAGTTGAGATTTCCCCTCTTAACACAGAAAGACCTTTCAAGGTCAATGGGTGTCGATTGAAAGTTTATCATGGTGGAGATATTTATAGGGACACAATTTCTGTCCCTTTATCTTCTCCTAAATCTTAGATGATTACTGTCAGGCTCGTGACATTAAACAAGCGCTCATTGGGAGGCAGCCCAACAGGGGTAATGTTCTGAAAAAAAAAAAAAAAAAAAAAGGAATGGAGATGGCTGGAATCAAATCTGGGAATGGTGGGCTCATGTTTTTCATCCATCTTGTGATTTGATTATTGCTGGGGACAGCAATTTTCTAAATCTGGGAATTGGGCACACCACATTAGGTACAGAGGAGCCAAACTGAAAAGACCTCTAACAGAAAAAATTTCTGAATCAAGGGAGATTTCTAAACCTATCTGTCTTAATTTCTTCTGTTATTTCTGTTTTGATATTCTCTGAGCAACATACCTGGATTTGTGTTATCTGTGTTAGCTACTCATGCAATAAAATGATTAAATCTTAGAGAGCATATAGGATACTGTGTGAGAAGTCATAATGAATAAATGTATGAGTAATGCATTGAAGAATAAGACTTATTATTGCTCGTTTGATTGAATTCTTTGTTGAGAGTTACAATTGATATGTGATGATAAAGGGAATTTAGATTCTAGTTTGATTGCACAGCCGTGAGGTTTGAGCCTATACAGTAAATTTTCTTTGTAGAGAGACCTCACTGTGATAATACTCTAGAACTTGATCTGTTTCTCTGTGATGCATGCATGATCTGAAATGATTAAGGCAATTCTTTCTTGTTAACTACTTGGCCAAATAACTGTCCAAAAAAAAAAATTAATTCCATTTGCTAGCCCCTTTGAGCCTTGGCCTATTATTTTTTATTTTTATTTTTTAAATTCAACCATAAGACACTTGACTTCTTTTCCTATTGACATACCTTGAATGAGATTGAAGCACTTATTATAGAAAATTCAAGGAAAAAGTCCATAGAAGTTAAAGTGATGGCAAAAACAAAAGCTGAGACCAAAGAGAAAAAGAACAAAATGAAAAGTTGCATAGCAACGGAAAAAGCATGAAAAGGTCAGGAAGAAAGAAGAAAAAGAAAAGTATGAATAGAAAGGGAAAAACTAAGTGAAATTGTGTCTGAGCATGAACAACTAGTAGTGTTTCAATCTCATATACAGTAAAAATTAGCCACTTTCCCAAATATTCATACCTTAGCCTAAGCCAAGTTACAACCTTGCAAAGACCTTTGGATCTAATTGTGCATGTGTTACATATTCCTCATTCTTAGGAACTTGAGAATAGGATCAAGCCTATGGTAGTCTTATTGCACTGATGGATTGAGAGTTTAAACCCAATATACAAGAGTGAAAAGTGCAGTGATTATCTTCGTAAGGAGTGATCAAGCTAGATTCTAATCCCTTATGCAGAAATTGATTACTGAAATTCTCAACTTTGAATTCATTCATGCATAACATTATGACTTTGAATCTCTTCAATGTAGGAAAATGCATTAGTGACATACATTCTTCTCACAGGGCTTATCATTGCTGCCTAATGTTTGATCTTATTTATTGCTGGGGACAGCAATATCTAAATCTGGGAATTGTTTGATATGCCTTCAGCATATAGATATTTCAGAGTAAAAAGAATAAGGATTTGACAGTAATTCAGTAATAAAGGTTATTATTTTTAATGAATTATTAACAATCCATGTTCAGACACACTTTCACTGATTTTTCTATATTTTTATAGGTTAAGAGGTGAAGAAATTCAAAATTTGAAAAACAAAGAAGGGAAGACCGCGCGAGAGACCGAACAAGGCGCCAGAGGATCGCACCACTATTGAATTCAGAATTTGAATTCAAAATCTGAATTCAAATCTGATTTAATTTAATATTTCCGTTATACGTTTTTGTAATAAAGTGTAATTTAATTCTTCGGTTACGTAATAAGTGTAATTTAATTCTAACGTTATCATAGGGATATTTTCGTAATTTGCACGGAAACCCTAATTGGCTGCTATTTGAAGGGGTCCCCTCCACACATTCAGAGAAGGCTACACTCCATTCCTCACAATTCAGATTTCTTCAGAGGAGAATCCGGAGGAGAATCCAGAGTTCTTCGAGTTCTTCAAAGTTCTTCGTGTTCTTCGTGTTCTTCTAGTTTTTCTTCTTTTTTCTTTTCAATTTATGTTTTATTTTTGTAGATCAGTCATGACTATGGTTGGCTAGATCTACTTTTATTGTGGTAAGGGTCACAACCCTTGATGTCAACCCTTGTAATTTGGATCAGGTTTATGTTTATTTATCTAATTGCATTTATTTTCCTTTTCTCTTCATCTCTTAATTCTTTTAGATCTGATCATTCTAATGGGATTCCGAGGGTTAGGGTTCGCAATAGGGATATTGGGATCCTAATTCCTGACAAGAAGGAAAGTAACTGTTCATGTATGCACTAGGGATAGGCTACATGAACCGCAAACGTGAAAGATTCATCGAGTTATACGTTTAACCTAAAAAGGAATTACTAAGGGATTAGGGTTCTAATAGGGTTAATAAGGTTAAGATCACTAAGGGATTAGGGCTTAACCAATCAAATAAAAGATGGTGAATCGTTTGATCAATGGGTAAATCGAATGTAAACGTTGATTCAGATTACAAGGTGGGGATCAGAAAGGTGTTTGTCCTCTTACTGCAATATTTTCTCAATTATTTTTTACATCTTTTATAATTCAATCTTTCTTCATCTCTTTCTTCAGAAAACCCTAAAAATACGTTTTTACCTTTAGTTTTATTTTTCTCATCAATCAACAATATTTGTCACACCTATTTGGATTTATTCAACTTAAGGGGACTGGTTATTGTAGTACTTGGTCTACAATCCCTGTGGAGACGATACTCTACTTCATCACTTTTATTACTTGGAACGATCGGTATACTTGCCGAGTTCGCAACAAGTTTTTGGCGCCGTTGCCTATAGCAATTGGAATGTTAAAGCTTCCTGGATCTTGAAGCTTTGGTGGAAACTTCTTAGTTATGATGGCACTACATTCTTCAGTAAGTGCAACTGTTTCACATTCCTGCAACTTATGTTTTCTAGACAATAAATCTTTCATAAACTTAGCATAATTTGGCATGTTAGCAAGAGCTTCAGCAAATGGAATATTAATATGCAGTTTTTTAAAAATATCTAAAAACCTGGCATAATGTTGTTTCTGCACTTACTGCTTAAGCTTCATGGGATAAGGTACTTCTTGAAAACGAGAAAAATCATTTGTTGGTTTTGGAGTCTCAACAGCTTTCTCCTTTTCCTTCTTCTTGTCTTGCTTTGCAGGTTCTTCATGCTCTTTGATAGATGGTTCTTCCTCTTTCTCTACCTCCTTCAATGGTTCATCTACCTTTTTTGGCTGGACCATTTTAGGCTTTTCTTGAGGAGTGATCACAATTCCACTTCTAGTCACAATGGAATTACAATCCTCCTTGGGATTTGCAATTGTATCTCCAGGAATAATCAAATCACAAGATGGATGAAAAACATGAGCCCACCATTCCCAGATTTGATTCCAGCCATCTCCATTCCTTTTTCTTTTTTTCTTTCTTTTCTTTCTTTTTTTTTTATATATGCAGAAATGAAATGAAATGATAAGGAAAACTAAAACTAAAATAAAACAGTAAAAGTGTTAAAAGTCTCCCTTTTGTATTCCACATTTAGCATGTCTCGCATATACAGCATGCGACCCAATTCCCAGATTTAGAACATTGTTGTCCTCAGCAACAACTATTTTAAGCACAAAGTTCGCATTCTGTCAACTGGAACATGCACACTTTTGTTAATCAACAAAACAGATTTTTATCCAAAGATATTGCATCAAAAGGGAAAATTCTTTCATCTTACTGTCTTCCAACAAAATAAAATAAGCAAATTGACTTCAAAGCATTAAAACCACAAATAAAAATTGTTTTTGTTATTTTGAAAAGATAGAGGATCATCAGTAATCCTCCATGGTGTCATCATCGGCTAGGGGTGAAGAGTGTGGAGGCTGTGATCTGAAACTAGTAGTGTCAATCCCACGATCACTGCATAGTCTTTCAATCATGCCCCGCATAAGCCTCTGCTCAATCGTCATGTCTTGCATCTGACGATCCAATCTCTGAAGAAGGACCATTTCTGCAGAAGGTGCTGATGCAGATGCTGGAGCTGGTGGCGGTATTGGTTGCTGTTCACCCAAGGCACACGATGCCTTCCAGATGGAATGACGGTTGGACTCTGCCCTCATTGCATGGAAATTTGCTTGTGTAAGCTCCTTTTTTATTTTTACATCATTGGCCTCATCATCATCAATTTCCACCCCAGCTTCTAAGCAAAGTTGCTCTATCAAGGAGCTGTGGGCTAGATGGATCTCAGCCTTTTTCTGAGTGATGATGTAGACAATCCTCTCAGATAGTAGAGCGGCAATATCCAAATTCTCCTCACTCATGAGGGTATACAGCAGTGCCGCTCTCTCAACATTCACATCACTCATATTTGTAGATGCTATGATTGTGGAGTTGATAAATGTATCCCAGAACATTGCTTCAGGGTTCAGATCTATCCTTTCCAATTTCTCAGGTACCCCTGGATTTCCACTTTTTGGTTTCCATGTGGCATAGGGATGGGTGATTGCACTTTTGATTCTTTCAGCAATATCCGGCATATCCTCCCAATAGAGTCCTGTTTCTTCAGAAGGTTGCATTCTGTTGTATGTCTGAGCAAAATAGCATGCTTTGCTCCTGTCAAAACTGGTGCCCAGAAATGTCTCTATTACTTCGGGAGAGAAAGAAATCTCATGTCCCCGTACCCAACTTTTCCTTGTTGAATTCACCATTTCCAAGTCAGCATTTGCACAAAACTCTTTGAGAATTGTACTTGAACTTGGACCAACAAATCGCACCAATTTGTTCCACCTTCTTCTCTCAGCTGTTATCCTGATCGGACAATCACTATCCATAAAAACACTAATCTGTCTCTCAGAAATGATCTTTTTAGGCACAAACCATTGATAGTACCGATCTTGAGCCTCAGGGGACAAGAACCTAGTGCTATCAAAAATAGAAGAAGAAGAGGTCCGAGGCCTCTTCGTGCCAGCAGCACTACTGTCGCCCGTCTTCTTCCCTGGGCCAGCTCCCTTTGTGGTTCTTTTGATTTGCTTGTCCTACACTCAGAAAAATTCCAACATAGAATTCAAGCATGTTCATTTCAGCATTGTAAGTACACAGACCCATATCCAGATGCATACGAATTCAAGCATATGCAATTTTTGTCATCTACCCATGCCCAAAGCTTGAAAGAAATCATTGGCACATAAACTTTTAATTGATCAAAGATATATTTGTACCAAATATCATATGCATTTACAGCTATTTGTGCTTTGACACATTCATACCAACACATTTCTTTGAGAAAGATAGAATACTTGGATTATTTTCATATAAACACACAGAAAAAGAATTGATACATGGTATCTCTGAATCGTCAATTTGTATTTTTCACAAATAAGCAGATACTCATTCTATACAAACTACCACTCAAACATTCCATGTTAATTTGAGAGATCAACCATCAGATCCTTACAACTATCACTCATCACCATGGAATGTGTAAGTGATACAACCATGAAAGAAAAAAAATGAGATGATTAAGAATCATGAGAGTTACCTTTCCTCCAGCCATTTGAACTCAAAAATAGAAAACCTGATGTAAATGGTGGTGCTACTGGCGGTGCACAGTGGTGGAGATGTGGTGGTCTTGATGGTGCTTGATTCACAAAGGATGGAAGGAAGGAAATGGTGATTTGGGGTGGTGAGGAGAAGAGAAGAGAGGGAGAGGGAGAAGGAGAGAGTGACGGCGGCTGGAGAGTGTGGAGAATGTGCTGAGAGTGAGAGAATGTGAGTGATGTGTGTGTGAGTGATTAGGGTTTTTAATTAAAACCCTCGACCTTTCAGCTTCACGCTTGCAGCGTGAATCCCACGCTGGAAGCGTGAAGCTTTCTGACTATCCACGCTGATAGCGTTAAGTTCACGCCATAAGCGTGAGTAGTCAGAAAGCTTCACGCTTCCAGCGTGGGATTCACGCTGCAAGCGTGAAGCTGAAAGGTCGAGGGTTTTAATTAAAAACCCTAATCACTCACACACACATCACTCACATTCTCTCACTCTCAGCACATTCTCCACACTCTCCAGCCGCCGTCACTCTCTCCTTCTCCCTCTCCCTCTCTTCTCTTCTCCTCACCACCCCAAATCACCATTTCCTTCCTTCCATCCTTTGTGAATCAAGCACCATCAAGACCACCACATCTCCACCACTGTGCACCGCCAGTAGCACCACCATTTACATCAGGTTTTCTATTTTTGAGTTCAAATGGCTAGAGGAAAGGTAACTCTCATGATTCTTAATCATCTCATTTTTTTTCTTTCATGGTTGTATCACTTACACATTCCATGGTGATGAGTGATAGTTGTAAGGATCTGATGGTTGATCTCTCAAATTAACATGGAATGTTTGAGTGGTAGTTTGTATAGAATGAGTATCTGCTTATTTGTGAAAAATACAAATTGACGATTCAGAGATACCATGTATCAATTCTTTTTCTGTGTGTTTATATGAAAATGATCCAAGGATTCTATCTTTCTCAAAGAAATGTGTTGGTATGAATGTGTCAAAGCACAAATAGCTGTAAATGCATATGATATTTGGTACAAATATATCTTTGATCAATTAAAAGTTTATGTGCCAATGATTTCTTTCAAGCTTTGGGCATGGGTAGATGACAAAAATTGCATATGCTTGAATTCGTATGCATCTGGATATGGGTCTGTGTACTTACAATGCTGAAATGAACATGCTTGAATTCTATGTTGGAATTTTTCTGAGTGTAGGACAAGCAAATCAAAAGAACCATAAAGGGAGCTGGCCCAGGGAAGAAGACGGGCGACAGTAGTGCTGCTGGCACGAAGAGGCCTCGGACCTCTTCTTCTTCTATTTTTGATAGCACTAGGTTCTTGTCCCCTGAGGCTCAAGATCGGTACTATCAATGGTTTGTGCCTAAAAAGATCATTTCTGAGAGACAGATTAGTGTTTTTATGGATAGTGATTGTCCGATCAGGATAACAGCTGAGAGAAGAAGGTGGAACAAATTGGTGCGATTTGTTGGTCCAAGTTCAAGTACAATTCTCAAAGAGTTTTGTGCAAATGCTGACTTGGAAATGGTGAATTCAACAAGGAAAAGTTGGGTACGGGGACATGAGATTTCTTTCTCTCCCGAAGTAATAGAGACATTTCTGGGCACCAGTTTTGACAGGAGCAAAGCATGCTATTTTGCTCAGACATACAACAGTATGCAACCTTCTGAAGAAACAGGACTCTATTGGGAGATATGCCGGATATTGCTGAAAGAATCAAAAGTGCAATCACCCATCCCTATGCCACATGGAAACCAAAAAGTGGAAATCCAGGGGTACCTGAGAAATTGGAAAGGATAGATCTGAACCCTGAAGCAATGTTCTGGCATACATTTATCAACTCCACAATCATAGCATCTACAAATATGAGTGATGTGAATGTTGAGAGAGCGGCACTGCTGTATACCCTCATGAGTGAGGAGAATTTGGATATTGCCGCTCTACTATCTGAGAGGATTGTCTACATCATCACTCAAAAAAAGGCTGAGATCCATCTAGCCCACAGCTCCTTGATAGAGCAACTTTGCTTAGAAGCTGGGGTGGAAATTGATGATGATGAGGCCAATGATGTAAAAATAAAAAAGGAGCTTACACAAGCAAATTTCCATGCAATGAGGGCAGAGTCCAACCGTCATTCCATCTGGAAGGCGTCGTGTGCCTTGGGTGAACAGCAACCAATACCGCCACCAGCTCCAGCATCTGCATCAGCACCTTCTGCAGAAATGGTCCTTCTTCAGAGATTGGATCGTCAGATGCAAGACATGACGATTGAGCAGAGGCTTATGCGGGGCATGATTGAAAGACTATGCAGTGATCGTGGGATTGACACTACTAGTTTCAGATCACAGCCTCCACACTCTTCACCCCTAGCCGATGATGACACCATGGAGGATTACTGATGATCCTCTATCTTTTCAAAATAACAAAAACAATTTTTATTTGTGGTTTTAATGCTTTGAAGTCAATTTGCTTATTTTATTTTGTTGGAAGACAGTAAGATGAAAGAATTTTCCCTTTTGATGCAATATCTTTGGATAAAAATATGTTTTGTTGATTAACAAAAGTGTGCATGTTCCAGTTGACAGAATGCGAACTTTGTGCTTAAAATAGTTGTTGCTGAGGACAGCAATGTTCTAAATCTGGGAATTAGGTCGCATGCTGTATATGCGAGACATGCTAAATGTGGAATACAAAAGGGAGACTTTTAACACTTTTACTGTTTTATTTTAGTTTTAGTTTTCCTTATCATTTCATTTCATTTCTGCATATATAAAAAAAAAGAAAAAAAAAGAAAAAAAGAAAAAGGAATGGAGATGGCTGGAATCAAATCTGGGAATGGTGAGCTCATGTTTTTCATCCATCTTGTGATTTGAAAATTGCTGTCCCCAGCAATAATCAAATCACAAGATGGATGAAAAACATGAGCCCACCATTCCCAGATTTGATTCCAGCCATCTCCATTCCTTTTTCTTTTTTTCTTTCTTTTTTTCTTTTTTTTCGTTTTTTTTTTTTTTTTTTTGAAAATAAATTCACATTGGGTTGCCTCCCAATGAGCGCTTGTTTAACGTCACGAGTCTGACGGGGACTCTTTGCACTCATGGTGGTTGGAAGCACGCTACCAATGATGACCCACTTTTCTTGATCCAATGTTGTGCCTTTCCAGGATCATATGTATGTGGGTGAGGAAGAAGTTTCTCAGAAACTTTAAGCTTAGTTTCCACAAGTTTCTCCTTACTCTTATACTTTTCCATCTTAACCTTTGGTTTGCTTTCTTCACGCCGCTGATGGACTTCCTTTTTACTCCTTTCCTCAACCTTTTTCGCTGATGTAATTGACTTGATTTTGAGGTTGAGAGACAGGCAATGGAGATTCATTTGTAAGTACCTTGAATGTTGCTTGCTCTCCATCCACGCGCATTATCAACTCACCCTTTGGTACATCGATTAGCGCTCCTGAGGTCGCTAGGAATGGCCTCCCGAAGATCATAGGCACACTGGCATCTTCATCAATGTCAAGAATAACAAAATCAACAGGAATTAGAAATTTGTCTACCTTGACGAGCACATCTTCAACAATACCATGTGCTTGCTTTGTTGAGCGGTCGACCAATTGAACATTCATTCTTGTCAGGCTTGAAGGGTTCAAGCCCTCTAATGGTGATCCACACCACCATTCGTCAATGATGCAAGAACTCCTTCTTGAAAGCCACCAGATGAACACCACAGTGAGGCTTGCTATACGTACAAGTGGTGAAGGTGGAGGCTAGGTATTCTGTTTGGAAAGGTGTAGTGAACTATCCTACAGAATGGTGCATGAGATGAAGGAGTGTAGGCTAGGTTTTCTCAAAACCCTAAGGAGAGGAACTTTCTATGTTGTGCGCACACCTTGGAGGGAAGAGAGAAGAATGATCATTCAAAATGAAAACAATCCTTTCAAATAACCTTGAAAGTTGCGCATGAATCAGGGGAGGATAAGGTGGAGCTGTTACAAAACAAATCTTTCCAACAACATCCAATCTTATCCTCATGAAACTAAGTTCAAAACAATTTAAACTTAAATTCATAAACTATCATATAGTATACTTTTCATGCGCATAATTCAGCCCTAAAAAGGGGTCCAAATATATTGAGTAGTTGCATTCAAAATTTGAACCAACTCACCCACTGATTCTCTCAACCACCAAATCAGATTGGAGCTTTGTTTTAAGTGACAAGATGACATTCTTATCACATTAATATGCGCCCCAAACAGCCCAAGTTTATGCTCCAAAGATGCTTCTTGATGCAAGGAATATGTTCCAATAAGATCTTATCTTATCCTTTTGTTATGAAACAACTTTTCAAAGCCAATTCAAATTCGAATTCAAACACTTGAATTCAAGTGTTCAAACATTCAAATTCAAAATTCAAAATTTCAAAATTCAAAATTTGAATTTCAAAATTCAAATTCCAAATTCAAATCTCAAAATTCAAATTTTAAATTTCAAATTCAAAATTCGAATTTCAAAATTCAAATTCCAAATTCAAATTTCAAAATTCGAAATTCAAATGTTTGATTTATTAATTTAAATAATTAAATTAATTAGTAATGGATTGGACTATCCAAGCCCATTACTAAGCTCCATGCACCATCCACCCATTTAGGTGGGCTTCCAAATAGCTTCTTGGGCTAACAACCATTATTAGGCCCAATACCTTTAAAGCTAGTCCATCATGACTACAAGGTGTTAGTGTGTGACTCATTAGGTCCAACTTAGCTTCTGACATAACTGGGCTTAGGCCCAACAAGCCCACAACCCAATTAATGACAACACAGAGCACTAGCAATGCTTTGTTGCCCCAGAACTAGTCAGATTAATGACTTGATCATCCTATTGCATATATTTGGTTACCGTATGTATTTCCCTTCGTCTCGATTACCTTCCCATTAACCTAGGGTAAGGAAATGTATCAACCCCTGCGGTTTAGGGTAAGATTTATTCGAAATAGGGAATCTTCAATTTACTGACTCTAAAGGCAGATCATCTCATGATCTCTTTTACTATGCCTAGATTCCCGAGTCCCTGTAAATGTCATCCCGATTTCTCCGGTTTACAGATAACCTAATCTCTCACATAGATTTGACGAATTCCTTCAGCTTATTACCCTAGCCCTGTGCCCTTTAAGGACACGCCCAACAGTATACCTATGAGTCTCCATGTTTCAGGCAGACGAGGCATACAACCAAAACATGCCTTCAAGAACACAGTATAGGTAATAACTTCTGGTCTAAGGAAAGACATACCCAAACATAAAGAGATTACTCTAATGACACTATCTGTGAGATTTCCTCATAGAGTCTCTTTTTGGGTCTGTTAAGTGCGAGCTATACTCTTATAGGTCCACCCACGACTTTAGCTAAGATATCTCCATATCTGCAGCTCATGAGGTCTTTACCTTGTATCCATATACAAGTAGATAAGTCGTACTAGTCTTTTCCGAGATCACTGATCCCCAAACTCAGTGTCTCTAGACTAGGAACATACAATTAGGAATAGACATGCAATATCCTTGAATCCTCATGATCGCGATCTCATCACAGATACTCAAGACATACCTGTTCTATTCCAAGAGGTTAATTCAGTTCGATCATATAATATTAACAGTAATATCAAGACATAATATGAAACTGAATAAATAGTGCTTTCATTTATTTGCGACAAATAAAGTTCTACATCTAGTGTCCTTTATTTAATCAAAAGATTGTCTTTAGGACGCCCATATACTAACAAGCTCCCACTTGGCCTAGAGCCAATCAGACCTAAGTCGTATGCCCAAAGCCTCATAATGACTATCATGTTTTCTCTGAGAATCAACATTTGTCAGAGAATCGGCCAGGTTATCATCTGTGGGAACATAATCCATTTTTACATCATTCCTATCAATGATTTCTCTAATCAAATGACATCTGCGGAGCACGTGTTTAGATCTTTGATGAGACCTAGGTTCCTTTGACTGCGCAATGGCTCCTGTGTTGTCGCAAAGAAACTGTATGGGCTCATCCACGCTTGGAACCACCCTTAGTTCATTTATGAACTTCTTGATCCACACTGCCTCCTTAGCTGCTTCTGAAGCAGCTATGTATTCAGCCTTTGTCGTTGAGTCTGCTGTTGTCTCCTGCTTGGAACTCTTCCAAGACACTGCCCCACCATTTAAGGTGAATATGAATCCTGACTGTGACTTGCAGTCATCTTTGTCACTCTGAGAGCTGGCATCAGTGAACCCTTTACTGTTAACTCATTAACCCCGCCAAAGACCAGAAACACATCCTTAGTTCTTCTTAAGTATTTAAGGATGGTTTTGACTGCCGTCTAGTGACCCTCTCCAGGGTCTGACTGGTATCTGCTCGTAATGCTTAAAGCATATGAGACATCTGGTCTCGTACATATCATGGGATACATGATGGATCCAATAGCCGAAGCGTATGGAATTCCACTCATGCGATCCTTCTCAGGCTATGACTTAGGACACATAGCCCTTGATAGGTGTACCCCATGACTGACAGGAAGAAAACCCCTTTTCGACCCTTCCATGCTAAATCTCTTTAGCATCTTGTCAACGTACATGGATTGAGATAAACCCAGCAGCCTCTTGGATCTATCTCTATAGATCTTTATACCAAATATAAAGGCTGCCTCTCCCAAATCCTTCATGGTAAAGTTTTCTGAAAGCCACTCTTTCGTTATTTTTAATGTGGGGATGTCATTTCTTATTAGTAATATGTCATCTACATAAAGCACTAGGAAGACAACATTACTCCCACTAACCTTTCTGTAAACACAAGGTTCATACTCGTTCTTGATAAAACCATTACTCTTAACGATTTCATCAAAATGTATATTCCAACTCCTTGATGCTTGCTTTAGCCCATGTATTGACCTTTGTAGTTTGCATACCATATGCTCCTGATCTTTGATTTCAAAGCCTTCAGGTTGTGTCATGTACACTTCCTCCTTCAAGAACCAAGAAGGCGGTCTTGACATCCATTTGCCAAATTTCATAGTCGTGGTATGCTACTATTGCAAGCATGATCCTAATAGATTTGATCATGGCAACTGGTGAGAAAGTTTCATCATAGTCAACTCCTTGTCTTTGATGATACCCTTTCGCCACCAACCTAGCTTTGTAGGTCTGAACGTTACCATCTGCATCAATCTTTCTTTTAAAGACCCATTTATTACCGATAGGAACTATTCCTTGCGGTTTAGGAACCAAGGTCCATACCTTGTTCTGATACATCGAATCCATTTCAGATTCCATGGCTTCAAGCCATCTCGAGGAGTCAACATCTTTGACCGCCTCCTCATAGTTACTTGGTTCATCATCCTCAACAGTTTGTTGATTCTCAATCACAAACCCGTACCTTTCAGGTGGATGGATGACCCTCGTAGATCTTTGGAGTTGTGTGTTTACTTCTCCATTGGAGAACGTCGCCTGCGGAGCAGACTCGGGTTCCTCAATCTGTTCTTGTGGATCTTGCACTTCTTCAAGATCAATCTTACTCCCACTGCCTCCTTGAGAGATCAAATCCTTCTCAAGGAACTCAGCATTCTTTGACACAAACACTTTGTGTTCTTCCATGGAGTAGAAGTAGTATCCCTTAGTACCTTTAGGATACCCCAAAAATAGACATTTAGTACTCTTAGCACTAAGCTTTTCTGATGTCAACGCTTTGACATAAGCTGGCGATCCTCAAACCCTGAGGTAACTCAGGTTGGGTCTCTTACCACTCCATATCTCATATGGTGTGGTCTGAACAGATTTAGACGGTACCCTATTTAGAAGGTATGCCGTTGTGTCTAAGGCATATGGAAAGATTAGCGGGTCATGCTTTTTATTATTTCTTGGATGGATATTCCGGTTACAATCAAATTCCAGTAGCACCAGAGGATCAGGAAAAGACAGCTTTCACATGCCCATTTGGAATCTTTGCTTACAGAAGAATGCCATTTGGCCTCTGTAATGCACCTGCAACATTCCAAAGGTGTATGCTTTCTATCTTTTCTGATATGGTAGAAAAATATCTGGAGGTTTTCATGGATGATTTTTCTGTGTTTGGTTCCTGCTTTGATTCATGCTTAGTTAATTTAGCTAAGGTTTTGAAGCGATGTCAGGAAACTAATTTAGTGCTTAATTGGGAAAAATGCCATTTTATGGTACAAGATGGCATAGTATTGGGCCATAAGATTTCCAAACAGGGCATCGAAGTTGATAAGGCTAAGCTGATGCTTATTGAAAAACTTCCTCCTCCCGTTAACATTAATGGGGTGCGAAGTTTTTTAGGTCATGCAGGATTTTATCGAAGATTCATCAAGGATTTCTCGAAAATTGCAAAACCTCTTAGCCAGCTGTTGGTAAAAGACAAAGAGTTTCTGTTTGATGAAGCTTGTCTTAATGCATTCAATGCATTAAAAGAAAAGCTAACCACAGCACCAGTTCTGATAGCACCAGATTGGAATCTTCCTTTTGAACTCATGTGCGATGCGAGCGCATACGCTATGGGTGCAGTCCTTGGTCAGCGTAAGAATAAATTGTTACATGTTATTTACTATGCAAGCAAAGTCTTTAATGAGGCACAAGCAAATTATGCCACTACTGAAAAAGAAATGCTTGCAGTAGTTTATGCATTGGACAAATTTAGGTCTTACTTGATAGGCTCTAAAGTTGTTGTTTTTACTGATCATGCTGCTATTAAGCATTTAATGAGCAAGCAAGATGCAAAGCCAAGATTGTTGCGATGGATGCTTTTGTTTCAAGAGTTTGATTTAGAAATTAGGGACAAAATTGGAGTGGAAAATAAAGTTGCTGATCATCTGTCAAGAATTCAAGATAAGCAATTACAAGAAGGACCTGAAGTTGAGATCAATGAGTTCTTCCCTGATGAACAAGTGATGGCAATAATAATGCATCCATGGTTTGCAAATCTTGCAAATTACAAAGCTGCTGGTACAATTCCAGATGATCTGACTTGGCAACAAAAGAAAAAATTCCTACATGATGCAAGGAGGCACCATTGGGATAATCCATTTTTATATTTCCAATGTGCTGATGGTATTATTCGAAGGTGTGTTGCTGAATTCAAGATATCGGATATTTTGTGGCATTGCCACGCATCTGATTACGGGGGTCATTTTGGAACTAACCGAACCGTGCAAAAAATATTGCAAAGTGGCTATTATTGGCCAACAATCTTTAAAGATACACGGAATTTTGTGGAGAAGTGTGATAGATGCCAGAGAACTGGGAATATTTCACGAAAGGATGAGATGCCTCTCAACTGTATATTAGAAGTGGAACTTTTTGATGTATGGGGAATTGACTTCATGGGACCATTTCCTAAGTCTTACTCAAATCAATACATCTTGGTGGTTGTGGATTATGTATCCAAGTGGGTAGAAGCAATTGCATCACCCACAAATGATGCAAGAGTGGTGATTTCCTTCTTAAGAAGGAATATTTTCACCCGCTTTGGGGTCCCTCGTGCAATCATCAGTGATGGAGGAACCCATTTTTGTAATAAGCAATTTGAAAGTTTGCTTACAAAATATGGTGTTACTCACAAGGTGGCAACACCATACCATCCCCAGACCAGCGGACAAGTGGAAATCTCCAATAGAGAGCTGAAGAGGATTTTAGAAAAAACAGTGAATAACTCAAGGAAGGATTGGATTAAGAAATTGGACGATGCACTTTGGGCATACCGGACTGCGTTCAAAACACCAATAGGTATGTCACCATTCCAATTGGTTTATGGTAAATCCTGTCATCTCCCTGTAGAATTGGAGCATAGGGCTTTGTGGGCTATTAAATTTTTAAATTTTGAGCCCTCAAAAGTTAATGCTAAGAGATTGTTGCAATTGAACGAGTTGGATGAGTTTAGGCTAGAAGCTTATGAGAATGCCAGAATCTATAAAGAAAAGACAAAGAAATGGCATGACAAAAGGATTCAGCCAAAGGAGTTTAAGCCAGGACAGCAGGTACTCTTATATAACTCCCGATTAAGGTTATTTCCAGGTAAGTTGAAGTCTCGTTGGTCTGGTCCTTTTGTAATTAAAAAGATATTCCCATATGGGACAGTTGAGATTTCCCCTCTTAACACAGAAAGACCTTTCAAGGTCAATGGGTGTCGATTGAAAGTTTATCATGGTGGAGATATTTATAGGGACACAATTTCTGTCCCTTTATCTTCTCCTAAATCTTAGATGATTACTGTCAGGCTCGTGACATTAAACAAGCGCTCATTGGGAGGCAACCCAACAGGGGTAATGTTCTGAAAAAAAAAAAAAAAAAAAAGGAATGGAGATGGCTGGAATCAAATCTGGGAATGGTGGGCTCATGTTTTTCATCCATCTTGTGATTTGATTATTGCTGGGGACAGCAATTTTCTAAATCTGGGAATTGGGCACACCACATTAGGTACAGAGGAGCCAAACTGAAAAGACCTCTAACAGAAAAAATTTCTGAATCAAGGGAGATTTCTAAACCTATCTGTCTTAATTTCTTCTGTTATTTCTGTTTTGATATTCTCTGAGCAACATACCTGGATTTGTGTTATCTGTGTTAGCTACTCATGCAATAAAATGATTAAATCTTAGAGAGCATATAGGATACTGTGTGAGAAGTCATAATGAATAAATGTATGAGTAATGCATTGAAGAATAAGACTTATTATTGCTCGTTTGATTGAATTCTTTGTTGAGAGTTACAATTGATATGTGATGATAAAGGGAATTTAGATTCTAGTTTGATTGCACAGCCGTGAGGTTTGAGCCTATACAGTAAATTTTCTTTGTAGAGAGACCTCACTGTGATAATACTCTAGAACTTGATCTATTTCTCTGTGATGCATGCATGATCTGAAATGATTAAGGCAATTCTTTCTTGTTAACTACTTGGCCAAATAACTGTCCAAAAAAAAAATTTAATTAATTCCATTTGCTAGCCCCTTTGAGCCTTGGCCTATTATTTTTATTTTTTATTTTTTAAATTCAACCATAAGACACTTGACTTCTTTTCCTATTGACATACCTTGAATGAGATTGAAGCACTTATTATAGAAAATTCAAGGAAAAAGTCCATAGAAGTTAAAGTGATGGCAAAAACAAAAGCTGAGACCAAAGAGAAAAAGAACAAAATGAAAAGTTGCATAGCAACGGAAAAAGCATGAAAAGGTCAGGAAGAAAGAAGAAAAAGAAAAGTATGAATAGAAAGGGAAAAACTAAGTGAAATTGTGTCTGAGCATGAACAACTAGTAGTGTTTCAATCTCATATACAGTAAAAATTAGCCACTTTCCCAAATATTCATACCTTAGCCTAAGCCAAGTTACAACCTTGCAAAGACCTTTGGATCTAATTGTGCATGTGTTACATATTCCTCATTCTTAGGAACTTGAGAATAGGATCAAGCCTATGGTAGTCTTATTGCACTGATGGATTGAGAGTTTAAACCCAATATACAAGAGTGAAAAGTGCAGTGATTATCTTCGTAAGGAGTGATCAAGCTAGATTCTAATCCCTTATGCAGAAATTGATTACTGAAATTCTCAACTTTGAATTCATTCATGCATAACATTATGACTTTGAATCTCTTCAATGTAGGAAAATGCATTAGTGACATAAATTCTTCTCACAGGGCTTATCATTGCTGCCTAATGTTTGATCTTATTTATTGCTAGGGACAGTAATATCTAAATCTGGGAATTGTTTGATATGCCTTCAGCATATAGATATTTCAGAGTAAAAAGAATAAGGATTTGACAGTAATTCAGTAATAAAGGTTATTATTTTTAATGAATTATTAACAATCCATGTTCAGACACACTTTCACTGATTTTTCTATATTTTTATAGGTTAAGAGGTGAAGAAATTCAAAATTTGAAAAACAAAGAAGGGAAGACCGCGCGAGAGACCGAACAAGGCGCCAGAGGATCGCACCACTATTGAATTCAAAATTTGAATTCAAAATTTGAATTCAAATCTGATTTAATTTAATATTTCCGTTATACGTTTTTGTAATAAAGTGTAATTTAATTCTTCAGTTACGTAATAAGTGTAATTTAATTCTAACGTTATCATAGGGATATTTTCGTAATTTGCACGGAAACCCTAATTGGCTGCTATTTGAAGGGGTCCCCTCCACACATTCAGAGAAGGCTACACTCCATTCCTCACAATTCAGATTTCTTCAGAGGAGAATCCGGAGGAGAATCCGGAGTTCTTCGAGTTCTTCAAAGTTCTTCGTGTTCTTCTAGTTTTTCTTCTTTTTCTTTTCAATTTATATTTTATTTTTGTAGATCAGTCATGACTATGGTTGGCTAGATCTACTTTTATTGTGGTAAGGGTCACAATCCCCTTGATGTGAACCCTTGTAATTTGGATCAATTTTACATTTATTTATCTAATTTTTTTTATTTTCCTTTGTTCTTCATCTATTAATTCTTTTAGATCTGATCATTCTAATTGGATTGCGAGGGTTAGGGTTCGCAATAGGGATATTGGGATCCTAATTCCTGACAAGAAGGAAAGTAACTGTTCATGTATGCACTAGGGATAGGCTACATGAACCGCAAACGTGAAAGATTCATCGAGTTATACGTTTAACCTAAAAAGGAATTACTAAGGGATTAGGGTTCTAATAGGGTTAATAAGGTTAAGATCACTAAGGGATTAGGGCTTAACCAATCAAATAAAAGATGGTGAATCGTTTGATCAATGGGTAAATCGAATGTAAACGTTGATTCAGATTACAAGGTGGGGATCAGAAAGGTGTTTGTCCTCTTACTGCAATATTTTCTCAATTATTTTTTACATCTTTTATAATTCAATCTTTCTTCATCTCTTTCTTCAGAAAACCCTAAAAATACGTTTTTACCTTTAGTTTTATTTTTCTCATCAATCAACAATATTTGTCACACCTATTTGGATTTATTCAACTTAAGGGGACTGGTTATTGTAGTACTTGGTCTACAATCCCTGTGGAGACGATACTCTACTTCATCACTTTTATTACTTGGAACGATCGGTATACTTGCCGAGTTCGCAACAAGTTTTTGGCGCCGTTGCCTATAGCAATTGGAATGTTAAAGCTTCCTGGATCTTGAAGCTTTGGTGGAAACTTCTTAGTTATGATGGCACTACATTCTTCAGTAAGTGCAACTGTTTCACATTCCTGCAACTTATGTTTTCTAGACAATAAATCTTTCATAAACTTAGCATAATTTGGCATGTTAGCAAGAGCTTCAGCAAATGGAATATTAATATGCAGTTTTTTAAAAATATCTAAAAACCTGGCATAATGTTGTTTCTGCACTTGCTGCTTAAGCTTCATGGGATAAGGTACTTCTTGAAAACGAGAAAAATCATTTGTTGGTTTTGGAGTCTCAACAGCTTTCTCCTTTTCCTTCTACTTGTCTTGCTTTGCAGGTTCTTCATGCTCTTTGATAGATGGTTCTTCCTCTTTCTCTACCTCCTTCAATGGTTCATCTACCTTTTTTGGCTGGACCATTTTAGGCTTTTCTTGAGGAGTGATCACAATTCCACTTCTAGTCACAATGGAATTACAATCCTCCTTGGGATTTGCAATTGTATCTACAGGAATAATCAAATCACAAGATGGATGAAAAACATGAGCCCACCATTCCCAGATTTGATTCCAGCCATCTCCATTCCTTTTTCTTTTTTTCTTTTTTTTTTATATATGCAGAAATGAAATGAAATGATAAGGAAAACTAAAACTAAAATAAAACAGTAAAAGTGTTAAAATTCACCCTTTTGTATACCACATTTAGCATGTCTCGCATATACAGCATGCGACCCAATTCCCAGATTTAGAACATTGTTGTCCTCAGCAACAACTATTTTAAGCACAAAGTTCGCATTCTGTCAACTGGAACATGCACACTTTTGTTAATCAACAAAACAGATTTTTATCCAAAGATATTGCATCAAAAGGGAAAATTCTTTCATCTTACTGTCTTCCAACAAAATAAAATAAGCAAATTGACTTCAAAGCATTAAAACCACAAATAAAAATTGTTTTTGTTATTTTGAAAAGATAGAGGATCATCAGTAATCCTCCATGGTGTCATCATCGGCTAGGGGTGAAGAGTGTGGAGGCTGTGATCTGAAACTAGTAATGTCAATCCCACGATCACTACATAGTCTTTCAATCATGCCCCGCATGAGCCTCTGCTCAATCGTCATGTCTTGCATCTGACGATCCAATCTCTGAAGAAGGACCATTTCTGCAGAAGGTGCTGATGCAGATGCTGGAGCTGGTGGCGGTATTGGTTGCTGTTCACCCAAGGCACACGACGCCTTCCAGATGGAATGACGGTTGGACTCTGCCCTCATTGCATGGAAATTTGCTTGTGTAAGCTCCTTTTTTATTTTTACATCATTGGCCTCATCATCATCAATTTCCACCCCAGCTTCTAAGCAAAGTTGCTCTATCAAGGAGCTGTGGGCTAGATGGATCTCAGCCTTTTTCTGAGTGATGATGTAGACAATCCTCTCAGATAGTAGAGCGGCAATATCCAAATTCTCCTCACTCATGAGGGTATACAGCAGTGCCGCTCTCTCAACATTCACATCACTCATATTTGTAGATGCTATGATTGTGGAGTTGATAAATGTATGCCAGAACATTGCTTCAGGGTTCAGATCTATCCTTTCCAATTTCTCAGGTACCCCTGGATTTCCACTTTTTGGTTTCCATGTGGCATAGGGATGGGTGATTGCACTTTTGATTCTTTCAGCAATATCCGGCATATCCTCCCAATAGAGTCCTGTTTCTTCAGAAGGTTGCATTCTGTTGTATGTCTGAGCAAAATAGCATGCTTTGCTCCTGTCAAAACTGGTGCCCAGAAATGTCTCTATTACTTCGGGAGAGAAAGAAATCTCATGTCCCCGTACCCAACTTTTCCTTGTTGAATTCACCATTTCCAAGTCAGCATTTGCACAAAACTCTTTGAGAATTGTACTTGAACTTGGACCAACAAATCGCACCAATTTGTTCCACCTTCTTCTCTCAGCTGTTATCCTGATCGGACAATCACTATCCATAAAAACACTAATCTGTCTCTCAGAAATGATCTTTTTAGGCACAAACCATTGATAGTACCGATCTTGAGCCTCAGGGGACAAGAACCTAGTGCTATCAAAAATAGAAGAAGAAGAGGTCCGAGGCCTCTTCGTGCCAGCAGCACTACTGTCGCCCGTCTTCTTCCCTGGGCCAGCTCCCTTTGTGGTTCTTTTGATTTGCTTGTCCTACACTCAGAAAAATTCCAACATAGAATTCAAGCATGTTCATTTCAGCATTGTAAGTACACAGACCCATATCCAGATGCATACGAATTCAAGCATATGCAATTTTTGTCATCTACCCATGCCCAAAGCTTGAAAGAAATCATTGGCACATAAACTTTTAATTGATCAAAGATATATTTGTACCAAATATCATATGCATTTACAGCTATTTGTGCTTTGACACATTCATACCAACACATTTCTTTGAGAAAGATAGAATCCTTGGATCATTTTCATATAAACACACAGAAAAAGAATTGATACATGGTATCTCTGAATCGTCAATTTGTATTTTTCACAAATAAGCAGATACTCATTCTATACAAACTACCACTCAAACATTCCATGTTAATTTGAGAGATCAACCATCAGATCCTTACAACTATCACTCATCACCATGGAATGTGTAAGTGATACAACCATGAAAGAAAAAAATGAGATGATTAAGAATCATGAGAGTTACCTTTCCTCCAGCCATTTGAACTCAAAAATAGAAAACCTGATGTAAATGGTGGTGCTACTGGCGGTGCACAGTGGTGGAGATGTGGTGGTCTTGATGGTGCTTGATTCACAAAGGATGGAAGGAAGGAAATGGTGATTTGGGGTGGTGAGGAGAAGAGAAGAGAGGGAGAAGGAGAGAGTGACGGCGGCTGGAAAGTGTGGAGAATGTGAGTGATGTGTGTGTGAGTGATTAGGGTTTTTAATTAAAACCCTCGACCTTTCAGCTTCACGCTTGCAGCGTGAATCCCACGCTGGAAGCGTAAAGCTTTCTGACTATCCACGCTGATAGCGTTTCACGCCATAAGCGTGAGTAGTCAGAAAGCTTCACGCTTCCAGCGTGGAAAGTCAGAAAGCTTCCAGGATTCACGCTGCAAGCGTGAAGCTGAATGGTCGAGGGTTTTAATTAAAAACCCTAATCACTCACACACACATCACTCACATTCTCTCACTCTCAGCACATTCTCCACACTCTCCAGCCGCCGTCACTCTCTCCTTCTCCCTCTCCCTCTCTTCTCTTCTCCTCACCACCCCAAATCACCATTTCCTTCCTTCCATCCTTCTTCCGTGAATCAAGCACCATCAAG
>JAVKPL010005041.1:32500-234423 GCA_032173675.1 Gastrolobium villosum | reverse complement strand
GAATAAACCCATCATTTTGCACTCATAAAATATTGATGGAAAACGACATCAAACCAGTCAGACAACCTCAAAGAAGGCTAAATCCGACCATGAAGGAGGTCGTGCGAAAAGAAGTAGTAAAACTATTGGATGCTGGGATGATCTATCCAATTTCAGATAGTGCATGGGTGAGTCCGGTACAAACAGTTCCAAAGAAAGGTGGGATCACGGTGATACGAAATGAAGATAACGAACTAATTCCCACAAGAACTATCACCGGCTGGCGAATGTGCGTCGATTATAGGAGACTGAATACTGCTACGAGAAAAGATCACTTTCCACTACCATTTCTAGATCAAATGTTGGAAAGACTAGCAGGACATTCATTCTATTGTTTTCTAGACGGATATTCCGGATATAATCAAATAGCGGTTGCCCCAGAAGATCAGGAAAAGACAGCATTCACCTGTCCATATGGCGTGTTCGCATACAGACGTATGCCCTTCGGATTATGCAATGCACCCGCCACTTTTCAAAGGTGTATGCTATCTATATTTTCTGATATGATTGAAAATTTTATTGAAATTTTTATGGATGATTTTTCTGTCTTCGGTTCATCTTTTGATGCTTGTTTAACTAATCTAGCTTGTGTTTTGCAGAGATGCCAAGAGAGTAATTTAGTACTCAATTGGGAAAAATGTCATTTTATGGTAAGGGATGGAATAGTCCTAGGCCATAAGATATCTAAAAAGGGAATTGAAGTTGATAGAGCGAAAATATCTATTATTGAGAAACTCCCCCCTCCCTCTAATGTACGTAGTGTACGCAGTTTTCTTGGACATGCAGGTTTCTATCGGCGTTTCATCAAGGACTTCTCAAAGATAGCTAAACCCCTCTGCAAACTATTAGCTAAAGAAGAAGAGTTCAACTTCGACAATGACTGTTTGACTTCTTTTACTCTTTTAAAAGAAAAACTGACTACTGCACCTATTATCACTGCACCTAATTTTGAATTGCCTTTCGAATTAATGTGTGATGCTAGCGATTATGCCATAGGTGCTGTGTTGGGTCAAAGGAAAGACAAACTTTTACATGTTATATATTATGCTAGTAAGATTCTCAATGATGCACAAATGAATTACACCACTACTGAGAAGGAATTGTTAGCAGTTATATATGCTTTTGACAAATTTAGAACCTATTTGTTAGGATCTAAAGTTATTGTTTACACTGATCATGCTGCCCTAAAATATTTACTAACCAAACAGGATGCCAAACCTAGACTACTCAGGTGGATGCTTTTACTTCAAGAATTTGAAATAGAAATAAGAGACAAGAAGGGAGTAGAGAACCGAGTAGCTGATCATCTCTCTAGACTTCAAGAAACGGAATTGCAGGATAGTTCTGAATTACTAATTAGAGATGAATTTCCGGATGAGCAGGTCCTTTCAGTCACTACCGTGCCATGGTTTTTAAACGAACAAACTCTTGCAGTCGACACTGCACCATGGTTTGCGGACTTTGCAAACTTCAAAGCAGCAGGAACAATCCCTAAAGATTTTTCATGGCAACAACGGAAGAAATTTCTACGGGACGTGAAAAGGTATTTATGGGATGAGCCGTTCCTATTCTATACATGTTCTGATGGAGTTATCAGAAGATGTATTCCGGAAGAAGAAATGAAGGATGTGTTGTGGCACTGCCATGGTTCAGAATACGGAGGTCACTTTGCAGGAGAAAGGACAGCTGCAAAAGTCCTTATGAGTGGATTCTATTGGCCCACTTTATACAAGGATGCACGGAAATTTGTGGAATCTTGCGATCGCTGTCAAAGGACGGGAAACATTTCAAAAAGACATGAAATGCCATTGAACAACATCATGGAGGTGGAAATCTTCGACGTTTGGGGCATTGATTTTATGGGACCCTTTCCCACTTCCTATGGGAACAAGTACATTTTAGTTGCAGTAGATTACGTTTCCAAATGGGTAGAAGCAGTCGCTTTGCCTACTAATGATTCTAGAGTCGTGATTAATTTCATAAAGAGAAACATCTTTGTGAGATATGGAGTTCCTCGAGCAGTGATTAGTGACGGAGGCACACATTTCTGCAACAGACAAGTTGAATATGTGCTAGCAAAATACAGCGTCCGACACCGTATTGCCACACCATATCATCCACAAACTAGTGGGCAGGTAGAAATCTCAAACCGGGAACTAAAGCGAATCCTTGAAAAAACAGTGGGAAGTTCCCGAAAGGATTGGGCTCGCAAGTTAGATGACGCATTATGGGCATACCGGACGGCATTCAAAACACCAATTGGAATGTCACCATTTCAAATGTTGTTCGGGAAGGCATGTCACTTACCAGTAGAAATGGAACATAAAGCTTGGTGGGCTGTAAAATTTTTAAATTTTGATACAAAGGCGGCAAGTGAGAAGAGATTGTTACAGCTGGACGAGTTAGACGAGTTCAGATTGTCCGCCTATGAAAGTGCAAGCTTATATAAGGAGAAAACCAAGAAGTGGCATGACAGAAAAATCTTAGGAAGAGACTTCAAGGTTGGCCAGCAAGTATTGCTCTACAATTCCCGGTTGAGACTTTTTCCGGGAAAACTCAAATCTAGATGGTCAGGACCATTCTTGGTAAAAGAAATTCGTCCGTATGGTACAGTGGAAATCAGTCCACTCGATTCTGAGAGAAGTTTTAAGGTAAATGGCCAGCGATTGAAGCCTTACCTCGGCGGTGAAATTGACAGAGGGACAGCAACTGTTGCCCTAGTAGAAACGTAAGGAAGGTACGTCAGGCTCGTGACGAAAAACAAGCGCTTGTGGGAGGCAACCCAACAGTTTTAAATTTTTAAATTCTAGTAGATTAGTTTTTTTTAGTTTTTCGTAAAATATAGAGCCTTGGGAACAATGATCAGGTGGCACGATGAACAGGAAATGAAGATTGCACAGGTACACAACGTTTGTTCAGTCTATTATATTGTGCAAGAGTAGAGTACTATGTTTCCTGCCGTAGCGCGCTTAAGCGCGCCAGAGCGCGCTTAAGCGCGCTCCACGTAGCAGCAACCAAACGCCTCTGTCTCAGCGCGCTTAAGCGCGCAAGAGGGAGCTTAAGCGCGCTCCAGGGAAGGCAGAAGGCCAAAAGCCTCTGCCTCAGCGCGCTTAAGCGCGAAAGAGCGCGCTTCAGCGCGCTCAATCAGGCAAAAATAAGAACTTTTCCTCTGCCCGAGCGCGCTTAAGCGCGCAATAGGGAGCTTAAGCGCGCTCCAGGGAAGGCAGAAGGCCAAAAGCCTCTGCCTCATCGCGCTTAAGCGCGGAACTGGCGGCTTAAGCGCGCCAGTGAAGGCCAAAAGTCACTGTTGAAGCGCGCTTAAGCGCGAAACATCGCGCTACAGCGCGCTCTGGAAGACCAACGGGCACTGCCCTATCGCGCTTAAGCGCGCAACAGCGCGCTTCAGCGCGCATTAAAACGTGCAAAGCACACTGCCTAAGCGCGCTTAAGCGCGATTAGGGCGCTTAAGCGCGCTACATCAGACAAAATTTTAAAACGCCCAAATCTTTCCATTTCTCTCATTCTCACCTTCTCACACCTCTTCATCCACACTCCTCACATTCCACTACTCCTCAAAACCTTCCATCTCCCTCAAACCTTCCATCTACCTCAACCTCATAAAACCTACCCATCTCCCTCTCCCTTCTCCCTTCCTTGTTCTCACGTTCTTCTCACCCCACCTTCACCACTACAACTCTGGTCATCTCTTTCACTTCTTGGATCTTCAAGAACTTGTGGTCTTAATCTTCATTTTCACACAAGAAACCAAGGTATGCAATTCAAGAACTCTTATATGATTTAGTCTTTGCACCATGAAAGAACCAAGGTATGATTTCCATTGTTAAGCTGCACATCATAAGGAACTATGGTATGAAGCTCTAGCATTCATACTAAGTGTCAATCAACAAGCATGCCAACTGTTCGGTAAAATGCCATAACAAACTCTGAAAGAAAAGCTAGTTTTAAAAATAAAAATAAAAATGCAGAGGTTGTTTAAAACATCGTATACATTGCTTCATTCTGATTATTATGTTGAATGTATAGATGAGTGCTAGAATTTTACACTGAGTCCATAGGGAATGTGTTTCATTTTGTGATATGATATTTGGACTTATCTAATCTTGCTCTAGTTGCTTGTATGATTGATGTCCTTGCTGATTGTTATACAATGTCATATATGTGATTAACTGGGCAATTTCCTGAGGGGTTATGAATGAATTTTGAGATGAGAGTAGAACGGAATGGTGACACCTTGGATGGAGATATGCCCTGTTTTGAAAATTGTATGCTCTGTTTTATGCATTTACATGCTATTTCAGAATTGATTCTGAATTAAATCTGGGAATTGTTTTGATGGGAAATACAATTGTTTGGAAAAAATTTATTCTCCATTGGAAACTCTTCTGTTTTTCAGGAATGGCACCAAAAGACAAGCAATTGGGAAAGAGGCAAAGGAAAACAAAGGGCACCGGAGGCACATCTGGTTCTTCAGATCCCCCTGCAGAGTTCGACTCACACAGGTTTCTCACTGCGGAGCATGAGGAGCGATTTAAAATGGTGGCTGCTAAGCCAGTGATACGAGAGAGGAAAATGCTCCTCGAACAAGGGGAGTATCCGGACTTGTACAACAATTTAGTCCGGAGAAGGTGGAGAGCATATGCCATATCACTGACTGATAGCTCCGGATCCATCTGCAAGGAGTTCTATACTAATGCTTACATGGCCAATCAAGGAGCAAACCGAGTTTATAAAAGTTATGTGAGGGGGAAGGACATATGGTATGACGCCGAGACACTACAAGCATTATTGAGGACAGCTCACCATACTCCTGGGGTGAGATGTGATTACCGACAGTTACTCAAGGAGATTGAGTACGGACCTGCCAGAAGCGACCCGGATTACATCACATGGGACCCCGTGGAAGAGGCTGCCCCAATTCTGGAAACCATTGCCCTTCCAGGAGAAAGGTGGGAAATGATGAAAAACAACATCCGCCCTAAGCTGTTGCGTCTTCACCAGCTAAAACCAGAAGCCAAGGTGTGGTTCCAATTCATCATCAACAACATCTTGCCTACCACTCACACTTCGGAGGTGCAAGTGAAGAGAGCCGCCCTGATCCACACTATTATGACTGGGGGCACAGTGGATTTACCAGAGATCCTAGCAGATGGCATCTATGATTTTGCTCATCAGACATCTGCGAAGGCTGCCATTGCTCACAGCTCCTTGATTCAAACTCTATGTCTTCAAGCTGGAGTTGAAATCCCTACTGAGCACAAGCTTGTGGAAGTGTGCCCCCCGATTGATGCTGTTCTCATTCGCTCCAACATGGGTCTTCCATCTACTCCTCCAGTTTCTCCAGCACTACCAGTACCACCATCCGCACCAGTCCAACGAGCCAAACAGCCGACCATTCCTGCTATATGGGAAACAGTGCAGACTATGCAGCGCCAGCAGGAATCCATGCAACGAAGAGCCCGATATTCTCAAGGCCGACAGGTGGCATTTCAGGAGTATGTGAGCACGCAGATAATGGAGCTATGCCGACAGCGTGACATCCAGGCATCTCCATTTCAGTACCCTCCATACACCGGATCTGATGAGGAGACAGCAGGACAGGATCCCTCTCATGCAGCTGCTGAAGATGACACTCAGGCTGACTTGACTGCTGACATTACACAGGGCACTGACAATTTTGCTGCTGTTTTTGATGGAACTGATGCTGTGGCGCAGCAAGATTCACCCATCACTGATATGGAGGAGGACTGAGTCCATATCAGTTTCAGATTTATATTATGTTTTGATGTTTTGATGTTTTCTTTTTGTCTTGATGTTTTAAGCACATTGATGACTTTTTGCAACTTCCCTTGGGTTAATTGATTTTGTTGGATTTTGAACTGCTGACATGTTCTCTATCTGTGGTATGTGTGCAGAATACAGTAGATATATCCTTTCTGATACTTGCTTAGATTCTTTTAGATTTAAATTTATTGCTGAGGACAGCAAGATTTAAATCTGGGAATGGGTACTATGCAAGCATCAGACCACACACTTCACATGGTTGGAAGAAGAATATCATGAGTTTCACATGACGAATGCAGTTTCAGGGGAGTTTCTTATTAGTTTTCATATTATATGTAGTATTACTTTGAATAAATATTAGTATGTTGATATTGAGATTTCTAGGACCTCATCCTTATTTTAATTAGTGAAACTTTAAGTCCATGGTGTTTGACATGAATAGTGAATTATTATATGGAATTGGTTGTTAGTTGATATTAAGAATGATGACAAATAAATTATTTTTAATGAGCGTCACTCAAGCATGCTTAAATAACTCACCAGAATAAGAAAAAAATAACCAAGGAATCAAATAGAGAGTAGAAAAAGAAGTTCGCACCCCTAGCCGTGAGCCTTTGAGCTTAAACAGAATAAATTTTTGTGGTGTGAACTTCATTGTTTGAAGCACTCTAGAGCTTGTTTTGTTTCTCCTTGGAAATGGTATGTGATTGTCAAAATGATAGAGGCAGTTGTTTCAAAAGCCAAAATAGCCAAATAGCCAACCTAAAAGTATTCTTAGAATAAACCCTTTTGAGCTTTAGCCTGATTATTCATCGACACATTAATAAAAAGCCATCCCATACACATCCTCACCTAAACTGATTGATTTTTAAATAAATTCAATGAGGAACAAGAATGAATTGAAACAAAAAGTATGAACTTCAAATTCTCAGTGTATGGAGAAAAAGGAAAAATGCCACAAGGTGTTGAAGTGAATGAAAAAGGAAAAAGGAAAGAAAAAGGCTCATAAATATGAGTAAGTGAATGAAAGAAAGAAGAAAAGACTCAACAAAGAAAATTGTTATTAGAAAGTTATGATAAAGTTCCTCTTGTAAAGAAATTGAATTTTGATCAGTGATCTTAAGCCATTCACCCAGATACTTCCTTCCTTTTACCTAAGCCACGCTATAACCTGAATAAAGACCACTTGATTGACTTTGACATACCAAGTAGACTCTGAAGAGTGAGAATATGAACAAGCTTATGCTAGTGTTAATTCAGTGAAGAAAGAGAGAAACACACACCCCTCAAATACTTGAGTAGAGTGAATAAATAAAAATTCCAGTGAGAGGGTGTTGTGAACTTGGAATTAAACTACTCTTTATATTGAGAACTCAAGTTATGATTTGATGACTGATGGAGTATTAATGTGGTTTGAATTGACGTAGCATTAATATTGTTTATGAATCTGAATATTCTGATGTGTCATCATCAACCAATTTCTGTTAATGATTCACTAGGCATGATTAGCCGTCTTCAAGAGTTCCCATAAGTATTATTCTATTTAAATTGCTGGGGACAGCAATGTTCAAATCTGGGAATTGTTTGATAAACCTCCAGTTTATCTTGTTTTATAGACTAAAGTAATGTGAATTATTCAGTTAAACAAGTTGAAACTAAGGTTAATTTGGTAATTATGATCATTAGTTGAAATTCAACTAATTAAATCAAATTCTTGATATTTTAAAAGGTTTTGTTGGAAAAAGAGGATTCAAAGGAAGATTGGATAAAGATGAAGGCAACAACCAAGGAAATAAAGATCAAAACAAAGAAGATTTCATCTTATCAGGTTGTTGGAAAAGGGAGCTTAAGCCCCCAATGGAGGCTTAAGCCCCCAGAAAGCACATTCAGCTCCTGCCTCTGCGCGCTTAAGCGCCCTCCAGCGCGCTTAAGCGCCCTAGAAACGTATCCAGCCTCTGCCTCTGTGCGCTTAAGCGCCCTCCAGCGCGCTTAAGCGCGCCACAAACAAGAATTTCCAGCACGAAGAGCGCGCTTAAGCGCCCTACAGCGCGCTTAAGCGCGCAACTTTAAGAAAAGCCTACTGCCTTAGGCGGCTTAAGCGCCCAACGGGGGCTTAAGCGCCCAACGAATATAGTTTGTTCCAGATTGGCATATTCTGCAAAAGGTGCGAGTTCTACACCTTTAAAAAGGCACCTAAGGTTCAGAGTTACACACTACTTCACACTGAAAAACACTTGGAGATCCTTGGAGTCTCGGATACATGCTTGGAAGCGGCGAAGACAGATCGGAGTCAGTACATCACTGGAACTGTTAAAGATTCACCAATCACCAATGGAGTTTGGGGAAGCTTTTATAGTTATTTTTATGTTTAATTTCACCATGTCTGGCTAGTTTCTCTGTAGTTAGGGATGATGGAACCTAATTAAATCATTATGTTATGGATTAATTGTTATGAACTCTTCTCTTTTTATATTTGAATAAATTCATCTGTGTTCATTGCTTTTCATGAGTTTGCTCCTTATGGAATGACCCTTGGGAATTGTATGGCAATAGGAATGTTGGTGCATGAACCTCTATCTGATGAATTTATCATAACCCTTGTGGTCTAGGAATAGGAATAGGAATAGACACAAGGTAGTTATGCAATCCTATGATCCTTAATTTTAATGCATGTCTTCTTGGGGAATAATCGGGGAACTAGAGTTCTTCCAAGTTTACATAGGTTAGGGTAACAAGGAATTGAGCCCTAAGTAACTTAGATAGGTTCGATTGGCAATACATTAAGAGCAGGTTCTTAACAAGTTGATTCATAACGTATTGAGGAGATTAGGAGAAGTCAGAACCCTGACTACGTTTATTTTCTTAGTTAATTCTATCATTTATTTTCCGTTATTCACTTTACATTCAGAACTTTAATTACATGTTATCAACCTTTTCAACACACAAACTACGTTACTTTCCTTTTTATTAGTTCAACTAAATTAACGATAGCGAATCGGTGCTTGAGTTTAATCCTCGTGGGAACGATATCTTACTTATTCACTTTATTACTTGTACGATCGGTGCACTTGCCGAAAGTAGCAACACACCACATCTCAATCCAAAACTTAAAGACCGTAGATTTATGGATCTTTTGCACTTATATGATTATCACTTGATCTATGTCTAGATGATGTGGTACTTTTTTATAACTCATACTTGAATACTTTCAACATCTTCCCCTCAACATGCTCCCCCTTAAGGAAACTTATGCGGAAGTCTTTTTTTTTTTAACTATTGGAGTCACACTAACCTTCTAGTGAGGCCTTAAAACATGGACCAACCAAACTACGAGTGCCCAAAATCCTTTGTAAGGGATACATTAATGGACCAAGCGATAAAGCACACTAAATAGTCGACACCACAGTTCAACCCAAAACTTTAAGATTATAGATTTATGAATCTTTTACATTTACATGATCATTACTTAATCTATGTGTAGACGTGATACTTCTTTATAACTCATAATTAAACATTTTCCACATAACCTCTATGTCTTTATTATGTGCAGCACTGCATGCATTAAAGAGTGTCAGCTCAGCATTTGTTTATTCTGTATCCACTGAACCGTTTTTCCACTGTGATCTTTGCTCATCCTTTTGTTAGCCAAATCAAATCTCTGTACCTGACTTCACTGGGACATTACCATTATTGCACTTGATCCAATATTCACTGGGTCCATGCCTTTTTTACAGTTTAACGTGACACACTGACATGTGCAGTTATTTTTCTTCAAAGATCAAATGTACTAAATTAGAAAAAAAATCTTTTGTACTACAAAAGTATTAAAAAAATTTAGAAAAAAAGTATTACATTTATTTGGAAAAAATAAATCTTATATCATAGGAGAATTCTAATCTCATATCATAGATATATGAAGTGTGAGGCCCATCTATTTAAAAAAAAAAATTGAGTGGCACACCTTTTTATGTTGAGTATAGGAAGAATTTATTTTCTCATGTAACATGAGAAAAATAAATCCCTTATTTTAATAGAAAACAACATAAATATGAATAGGTACAATTACATACCTTATAATTATAATAAATTTAAAATATTTAATAAGTATAAAATTAAATCTTATACACTAAAAATGTTGGATAAATATTTTCACATATTGCGGTACAATTTATTCATCTCATGCGGTAGTACATTTTTTTGATATGATAGTAATATTAAATTAGATGTGACTTTTGTGACTTATACTATTTATTCCTAGTAGTACATAATATAAATTACAAAAGTCGCTTTTTTTTTCTCTGTCTTTCATACAAAGGCAGTTGACGTTGTGCAATTTTATTGGTTAATCGTATCTACACCGATTGTATTCTAGATTTTCCCATGCAGATACATCCAATGTCACACCAATATATTGTTTTATTTTTTTTAAATAATGAGCCTTGCATGAAATGTCTATGCAACATTAGACAAACTCTCTTTTATAAGAAGAGTTTGATAACTCCCAAAAATATTACTCACATGTTTCTTTACAATTTCTCCTCAAGTTGTGATTGGGATGGTGATACAATTGCTTTGTATAATAACCCTAACCTGTGTAATATGGAATTATGATATGATTAGTGAATTAATCATGGAAATTATGGTCTAATTAGATTAGGTAAAAATAAGACATTTTTAGAAAAAATGCAAAAAGTGTGAGTTTTGGGATAAAACTGTGAGTAGGCAAAATTATCCAAAACTTAAAAATAAGTTGGGGAATATTATTGTAAAAATATTTTAAGCCAATGGGACCAATTTAGAAGAGAGATAAGATAACGGGATAGATAAATTTTTACCCAATTAAGAGTTATTTAACTAAACTAGCATACAAACACTTCACATTTCTCGTCTTCTTCGCGTGGAGGAAGAGAGGAACTCGAAGCCATTGTTGAAAAGTCAAGAAACCTAATTTCCTCATTTCTCAATGAAATCTATTGGTTCTCGAAGCAAAGTTGCTTGGAATCTTGAGGGAAAGAAAACCTATAATCCATTTTACATTAAAAAGCCTTATGTTGAGAGAAAAATGAGAGAGAAAGTGGCCACCCATTGTTGATTGGGTGTTTGGAGCGGTCCATTGCTTGAAGTAAGGCTTGCAATCCCTTCCTTACATGATTCTAGGTGAGTTCATGTTAAGATACAAACATTCCAATGGATTTTATGATAATAGGTGTTTTAGGTTTCCATTTTGAAAGTTTGGCTTGAATGAGCATGTTAGAGCTTGATTGAGGCTTAGCCTATGTTGAGAAAAATGTTTAGATGGGGATTTTAATGGTAAAAGTATATTTGGAAGACCATTTTTCCCACCTTCCTTAAAATTTCGAAATTATGCCTTGAATGTGGAGTTTTCTTGCATTCCAAGTAAAGAATGTTGGGATGTTTGATTTGGATATTGATGGTGCCCATTGTGTTGCTAGGATTGAACCTTGCAGACCCTCATTAATTAAGCAAACGCGGGAGGACTCCATGGAGATTGATTCGGCTACTTGAGTCATTCAAGTGTAGGGGAGTTCATGACCTTGAGGGTTGGTGTATGGATTTGCCTATGTGGTTAATGAATATAGAAGTATTCATTGATGCATTTATTGTTGCAATTGATTGAATGCATTGTACTTTTCGTGTAGGTGTTTATTTTGTGAGGTTGAATTAATCTTTGAGGAAAGTTTGATTGTTTGCATACTTGGTGGTGAGACAAAGGTTAGTTGGAAGCTTCGAGTAGTAAGCTTTCGGACCTTGGGATTTATCTCGTGCTTGTTCCACATGCCCTAGAGGGATGGTGGTTTATGTCTTTACAAAAATATTTTTTATCACAAATTTTTACGGAAATATTTTTTGTCGAAAATTTTCGCTGAAAATATGTTTTGTTGAAAATTTTGGTGAAAATATTTTCCGTAAAAAAATTTGACAGACAAGGGAAGGGATTAATAAAACCCTCCCCTTCCCTTCCTTCCCCTCCAAAAATCAACTCACAAACAAAGCCTAAGTAACATAAATCTTGAGAGAACGAAAAACAATTTTTTTATGATTTTAAAATAACTCAACTGTTCTTCTACCAATTACTCTCAAAACAACGTGAAACAATTTCTATAAGAATCATTTCGTCCAAAGAGTTCCAAAATAATGAAGATTCTTGCCAGAAATAGTTGGTCAACTACTTATAAAAATAGCATAATCCATCAAAAACCAATTTTGAATTTGTTAAAAAACCGGTTTTGAACTTGATAACCGGTTTATGGTTCATAACCGATTTTGAATCAAAACAGGTTTAAAACCGGTTTTGAATCAAAACCGGTTTAAAACCGGTTTTGAATCAAAACCGGTTTAAAACCGGTTTTAAATCAAAACCGGTTATGAACCACAAACCGATTTTGAAACCGGTTTTGACAAATTAAAAATTGATTTTTTTTAAAAAAAAGTGGTTCGATTTAAAATCCAAACTGTTTACAATTGGTCTGGTTCAGTTTTTGACAATAACCAAACCGAACTGCTCCATGCACATCCCTAAGTGTAGGTTCCTTGTCCAGTAACATTTATTGTGATTGCGGCATAACCTTTCTGGAGGAATGTTTGGGTGAGCATTATTTTCATAGCATGGATATGTATATTTGTATCTTATGATTTATTGCTTTCTTGCTGAAGTGAACTTGGGGGTGGAGGAATCTCCAAGGACCCTAGTTTACTGAGATATATATGTATATATCACCCCTTGTTGTGGGGACCCCCTTTCAGATACAGGCGATGCAAGAGCATCCGTTGCCAGGAGGCCACAGTAGATTACATTTGTATATTATGGACTTGCATATGGTATGTTATCTTGGATGACTGTAGTATCATATGTTTATATAGTCTTATTTTGAGAGTATGTATTATTGATGCATGGAGGAGGGACTTAGCCTATGATCATAGTTATTGGATATCTTTCATGTTGTTGATGCATGTAAAGGACTTTGATCATATGTTTGCTAATAGTTAAGTTCCTATTTATGTAATCTGTTGACATTTATGTATTTTGATACAATTATGATGAAAGAGCTTGTAAGCCTATTTGATAGACTGTGGTGATGTCAATATTTATTAAACTGTTTATCAAGTTAAGATACCATGTGGGAATTATCCCAAGATGTCCGATAAACAAATGACGCTTTATCCGTTTTGTTTAGGTGATGTTGGTAGGAGATTATCACCTTGTGTGATTAGCTATCTTCATTGTCATGTGAAGCCATGTTGTTTATGGAAACTTCATGGTGGTATAATATGTTTAAGCGAGATTAGATGTTTCCGCAATTTGTATGAGTTATAATTACAGTTTGAATTGTTTATAAATACGGAAAATGTTTTAAGCAGTAAAAGATAATTGTTTTAAAAGAAGAAAATTTATCTGTATTTTAATCAACTACTGTGATTGTAACTGCGCTTAATATTATACGTAATGATAACAAACCGGTTCTAGAATGAGGTGTTACACTTTGAATAATGGTAATTATAAATCATCAAGAATAAATGGAGATTTCTGTAAGTTTAACATTGATGAATATAATTTTTTTATATTATTATTTAATTTTTTATTAACATCTTACTTATAGATATTAATTATAAAAATATCAAACTTCTTAAGTAATTTAATAATAAAATATGAGAAGAGTTATATTTATAAGCTTTTTATTTATAAACTCTTAGAAATTATACTATGTACTCTCGGGAGTAGACTCGGTTAGGAATGTAATCGCGGAAGTATATAGTGTAATTTGTAAAGTTTGTAAACAAAAAATTTGTAAATTTAACTTATTTCATAAAATATGTAAAAAAATATTCCAGGAAAGAAGAGTTCTTTTTTACATTTACAGCTTAACAAAATTAAATCTTGTTGTATGTTGAAATTGTCATACATATTGAGCAGTTGTGAATATGCTGCAAATGAAATATTACTACTTCCTCCTTGTCTATAGTATAAAATATAACTTAACTTGTGAATTAAGTTCACCCCTTTCATTTAAGGGATACATTACAGAGTTAGGTAGTCATTCTAGTAGTGAGGGGTGAAGAATTTTAATTGTGACTAAATCTTGATTTAAGAGTTGAAATTTATAAGAATACTATAAACTCACTAGTCTCAAAGAGTTAATTAGGGTCGTTTTATATATATATATATATATATATATATATATATATATATATATATATATATATATATATATATACATTTTTACAGTCACTTTAGAAAAAGTTATCTATAGCTACCCCAAAAACTACGTCGTTTTGATTAATAAAGGGTATTTTTGTAATTCTAGGTGAGTTAATAAAGGGTGCTTCTGTAGTTTTGTTTACTTTTTTATCATATACGTTTTACTGAAACACCCTTTATTAATTCACCTAAAATTACAAAAACATCTTTCATTAATCAAAACGACGCAGTTTCTGGGTGGCTGTAGATAACCTTATCTAAAGTGGCTGTAGAAATATTTTTTCTATATATATAGTTATCTACAGCTACCCTTTATAACTATGTATTACCGATAGTATATAGTTATAAAGGGTAGCTGAAGATAACTTTATCCAATTGCTGTAGAAATATTTATCCTTATATATGTATGTGTGTGTAATGAGTTCTTATATACACTTAAAAGAAGTAAAGAGCTTGTAAATTCACTTAAAATGAAGGTTAACAAATAAAAGAACAGAAAAATATTTCTGAAGTTAATGCAGATCAGTTATCTGCATTTACTTTCAAAACGACATTGTTTTAGAATTGAAAAATTAAAAAAATTATAATTATAAAGACTATAATAACCCTGAAATAAATTAAAATTATAAAAATATCATGATTTTCACCCTAGAATGATGTCGTATTTGGCTTAATGCAGATAATTTATCTGCATTAACGACTGAAAAAACGAACCCATAAAAGAAATGACAAAATAAAAAACATTTTGTTAGGCTTAGTTCAGGCCCAAATGCCTCGGAATCTTTCGTATACCTAGGCCTTATTCAAAATGGACTCATGAGTGATAGAATCAACCCAATTAAACTCTAACAGGACATGATAATTTCCTTTTTCTTTTTCTTTTTTGAGGTAAATGACATGATAATTTTACGTCTACACTTAGAACATTGATAGTTGTTCCAGTTGATACATAAAGATTCTAATTTATCAATCAAATGAGTTGTTAAATACAAATGAATAAATTGTTAAGAATGAGTGTAAAATTTCTTATTTTTATATTAAAATATATAACTATATAAAACGATGCTGCTCTCAATTTCATTTATGATTTATAAAAAGGGAAATATACTCTTTCCTTTGAAATATAAATATATCACAAATAATTTATCTGAGAATTTTTGTTAATATTAAACCCCCAACACTTGAATTTAACGTTTTTAGTTAAATCTAACAAAAATTGATACAGTACATTATACAAATTAACTTCCTTTTTAGAGTTTTTGAACTTTATTTTAATGATGAAAAAACAAGTGCTAATTGATCAAAAATATAGAAAATTCATAAAAGTGTTTAATTTAATTTTATCGTTGAAACTAACGCCCTTATACACAATCTTATTGTATATTCAAGTTTAATATTTTTAAAAATTGAGGCAGAGATCAAATTAGAAAGATTTTTAGTTTATAATTTAATTGATTCAACCTATATACGTTGTTGGTTAATTCAACTGGAACCAAACAGAAAAAAATAATACAAAACAATCAGACTGAAAATACTATAGTTTATGGATACGCAAATGGAAGAGATTAGGAGGGTCAAAATGGGTTGACACGACACGAATACATAAATACGAACATGACACGAATTTTTATCGTGTCAAAATCTTCAACACTGACACGACACGAATACATAAATATGAATATGACACGAATTTTTATTTGTGTCAAAATCTTCAACACTGACACGACACGAATTTTTTGCGGGTTGACACGACACGACACGAATAATACGCAAAATAAGGTTCAAATGGTAATTGACAAAAAAATTAATCGAAATAAAAAAAATAATATAAAATTAAAAATTAAATAATAAAAAAAATACGGGTCAACACGAACACGAATACATCAACATGAACACGACACGAATGTTTTACTGTCATTTTTTCCCATACGAACACGACACGAATTTTTTTGCGGATCAATCCAAACACGAATTTTCTCGTAGTATCGCGGGTCGACCCACGTGTCAAAACCTATATTCACACCCCTAGAAGACATCCATGCACATAACTAGTGAACTTGTGATACCATTTCTTTTAATAACTACCTAGAACCGCTTAAACTGCGTGATAATGATACTAAATTTTTGAAGGATTCGATCTCAGTTTTTCACATTACTCCATGTCTTTAGATATTCAGAGATGCTTAAATCCTATGAATTCAATTTCGTAAATGGCACACGAATTTTAACACCCCTCTTAACTTTATTTCATTTTTTCTGTACAATTAAGAGAACAGGCGAATGGTATATTTCGTAAACTGTTTCGTTAAATAAACAATTATTGTCAAACAACACTGCCTTTAGAAACTTGCATGTGTATGCTTTCTGATACTTTCGTGACCTACACTAAACTATTATATACTAGTATTTTATTGCAGGAAAAAAATGTTTATCCTTTTCAATGACACAATTTATATCATTTCACTCTCATAAAGAGGTGGGACCCATACCTTTATTTTTTTGTCAACTCTCTCTCATCCTTTATCTATTTCTTTTTCTCTCTTAAAATGACACAATTTTATGTCCTTTTAAATGACAGACACTTTATCTTTGTTGTATCATTGAAATGAGAACGTACGTTTTGATCAGTTAATTCCAGTTTAATTAGTACTCTGTCATTGTTCACATGTATGCATGCTTTCCAAGAAATTTCAATAGTTCTCGCGTATAAATTTTTTTATTTGATGTTATATTTGTTAGTTATACCTCATTCTTTATATTTAGAAGACGACTCTTCTTTGCCAAATACAGAGAGAGTCAATGGAATTGAGGAGAATATAATAAAATATTACTTGATATAATCCACGTTGTGTGAACCCGTGAATATATTTATGTCTCCCGAGAAATATATATTTGTCATTTTTTATCTTCTTTTCTCTTCTAAGATTGTGTATGTGATTGTTCACTTCTAACAAGATTAATGTGATGATTAAAAAAAGAACAAACGGGAACCAGAGGGAACAGCACCTTATTGAGTCTTGATGCTTATTCGTGAAAATTATATAATCTTCAATTAGGAGTTGGGTTAGGAGCAATCAAGAGAACTTAATAAAAGAAACTAAAAGTTGTTTGGTAATTATATAAAAATTTTAGCTTAAAAACACATGTTTCAAGAAATTATCTCTTTATATCTTTATAACTCTTCATTTTAAAAAGAGTTTTATAAGAGTTATATTGTAGGAAAAGTGATTGTGTTACGTTATAGAAATTCATTTTGCGTGTCGGAAATTTTTTTTTTTGCTGCGAGCCCCACAAAATATTGTGTGTAGAAAATTTTATAAGGTCATATATCACATTATAGATGATAAATCCTTTTAAAAAATAATACACAATTCAAGAAAAACATATAAGAGTTAAAAAAAAAAAAAGCTCCTCCAAGTATCTTTTAGTTTTCAGTTTGTTTCTTCATTATAAAAAAGAGTTTTTCATTATAAGATTTTTTTCCCAAAATTTATTTAGCGTAACTTATGTTTATTATTAGTAGCTTCCAATTTAAAAATAGAGGACCCAAACAGACACGATCTGTTGTGTTCTGCTTTTGTTAATTCTGACGCATGCTTTGCGGGCCAATAGTAGAAAGGCCCAAATGGTTTTTCTTCCTTTTGTTCTTGATCTAAGTTGGGTTTTTACATGGCAATTCATCATGTATTGGTCATTGTTTTAAGGAATTAGAATTAGGCCCAAATTTAGAAATAATGAGTTGCTTATTTGATTAAATGTTATTAGTAGGCTTAGTTTTTAGTTTGTGTTATTTTTCGAAAATAAGCTAGATTTTTCATGGTGTACATACAAGAAAATTAGAACGTAAGATATGACAAATAGAAATAGAAATAGAAAATATAAAAGAAAATATAATCTAATAAAATATAATTTCATAAAAAAAGTAAATAATTTTTTAAAGTATTTGTTTTTTTTTTAATACTTTTTTATATTAGTTAATGGTCATTCATTGTTAAAAGTTCTGTTATCTTAGTGCTAATTTGAGAAAAGAAAATTTAAAATTGTAAGGAGTGCACCCTCATGGGAATTAACGAGCCTGATGGTTGCTCAACTTCAAATCCTGAAAACGACTACCGGTACTAAGCGAATGGTAGTTTGTTTTCAGCTTGATACTGTCCTCAAAATAAATAAATATATATTCTTTCATTCTCACAAAGAGGTGAGATCCACATTTTTATTTTTTTTTGTCAATTATCTCTCTTCCTTTATCTATCTCTTTCTCTCTCTTAAAATAACACAACTTTATATCCTTTAAAATGATACACACTTTACCCAAATAAATATGTTTCCATATAAATAGAAATTGGGTTTTATAAGAGTTGTGTTATAGGAAAAGTGATTGTGTTATGTTATAGAGATTCGTTTTACGTGCCGAAGTTTTTTTTTGCTGCGGGCCCCACAAAATATTATGTGTGTAGAAAAAATTTTGTGGTATGTTAAATGATAGATGATAAACCCATAGAAATTATTTGAATTAAACTTTGCAAAGTGTTTTTAATCTTTTGAATATAAAAATAGAGAAAAGTTATACTTACTACCTATTTTTCTTATTAATTCTTACTATCAAATCTTAACCGATTTCCGTCCATCTAACAGTTGTAATTTATGGGATCATAATTATTAATTTGTAATAAATTATAACCATTAGATTGACGGAAATCAACGGTTAAGATTTGGTACTAAGAAGCAGTAAGAAAAATAAGTAGTAAGTATAACATTTTCAATAAAGATAAAGGGAAAAATATTTATTCATTTAAATGATATAACTTCTATCATTTCACTCTCACAAATAAGTGGGACCCACATCTTTATTTTTTTTGTCAACTCTCTCTCCTTCTTTATCTATTTCTTTCTCTCTCTTAAAATGACATACTTTTATATTATTTAAAATAACACACACTTTTCCATAAAATATGGCGATCATCAAGACGAGGGTTTTCAAGAGAGGATTAGTGTTGTCGTTTAGCCTGCAAATTTAAATGAAAAAATTGATTGCTTCCATACATAAGTCAGCTATCATTTAATTTGTTTCCTTTTATGAGATCCGGATCTACATGCAATTCACCTAAACCGTAGGTGTATGTATATATTTTAACGGTTATATTTATCTCATTTAATATGAGATAAATCAAATTCTTACCACATATAATAAAGGTGGATCTCATCTTTAACTTTATTCTCCAATTATTTGTTAATTTCTTTTATAATTTTATTTTACTAATATAAAATAATTCATCTCCTATTTTTCATATTTTAAATGCTCATAAATTTTTTTTTTAAGTCAATAATTAATGCATTAAAGAAATGTTCAGCCCATTGTGCGTTATCCTTAATTTGTTTCCCTTTGTTATTATTATCTCACTATTTATTACATTATAATTCGGCAAGTGGCATGGTGTTAATCGTTGCTTTCTAAACTGCCAAATACAGCATAGAGTTTCGTGTCCCAATGAGGTAGAAACTTAGAATACAGCCACCGGTCGTGTCGAACCACTTGAATGTGATTTGAATATTCCCCAATCGCTATGCGTTCCTACTCACAACAACGACAATAAAATAGTAATGGGCAAGTACAATGGCATGCTACCAAATTAAATAATATAATATAGTAAGGGATAGGTTATTCCTCCTATTATTTTTTCTATCTATCTTTGTCTATCAGTCTAAAAAATTATTGGATTATAATCTTAATTAATATTTATCTTTCTCATTTCTCTTTAAATTATGATCGCGCGGTATTAAAGAGTGGTAGGTAAAAGTAAGCAGAAAAAATGATAGACAGAATAACATATCTTATATAATAATGGGTTCGTTTTTTCTGAACCTACTGCATATAAGTTATCTGCGTAAGCTCAATACGACGTCATTTTGGGACAGAAATCATGGTATTTTTGTAATTTTAATTTATTTCAGAATTATAATAATCTTTATATTTATAATTTTTTAAAATTTTAATACCAAAATGACGGAAACATTTATCTGCATTAATGCAAATAATTTATAATAATCGTTTTGTAAATAAATGCAAATAATTTATCTGCATTAATGGCGGAAACATTTTTCCCTATAATAATATAAGAGAATTTAATTTAATTTTAGTGACAGGTTGTACTTATCATTTATTATTATTATTTTTAAAGCCTATCTTATTATGTCATATCAAAATTAAATTAACAATTATAAAACAACAATAAATGAGAGTTATTAATTTGATTGTGATACGACAATAATAAAATTAATTATAAGATATGGTAGAAAAAAATGATAAGTATAACATTCAATTTTATATCAATATAAAATTGAAAAAATATGTGTACTTTCAAAATATACAAATTTAAATCTCTTAAAAAATAGATAAATATAAAAATATGATACTCAAATCTTTATTTTATTTTATTTTATTTATTTTTTTAATAAAAATATATATTTTTATATTTATTTCTCACTTAAAAGATATTAAATTTGAGTCATTTAAAAGGGAAATGTATTTGTCATGATGAATAGTTGTGATGTTAAAAAAAGGACATATTATATAAGAGAAAAATATTTCTGTAGTTAATGTAGATAAATTATCTGCATTTATTCCAAAAAGGCATCGTTTTGGTATTGAAATTTTAAAAATTATAAATATAAAGACTATTATAGCCTGAAATAAATTAAAATCACAAAAACATCATGATTTTCACTCCAAAACGACGTCGTATTAGGCTTACTGCAGATAACTTATCTGCAGTAATTGCAGAAAAAAGTGAACCCATTATATAATATTAAAGAAGTGAAAAGGCACCTTACTCAATAAATTTATCTTGTCTTTTTCTTAACATAACAAATATTCATTTATTATAACAAATCTGTTTCCCATTTAAAATGGGGAAAAATATTTATCCTTTTAAATGACACAACTTATATCAATTTATATTCTTTCACTCTCATAAAGAGATGGGACCCACATCTTCATTTTTCCTTATTAACTCTCTCCTTTTTTATCTATCAATTTCTCTATTTTAAAATTACATAACTTTACACACTTTTAAATGATATACAATTTACGCTTTGAATACGATAAACTTAGATCTCCGAATATACTTTAAGTTTGCGTCATTTCAAAACAAACGTCGTCTATCTCTCGTATAAAATAATCATAAAACAGATACATAAGTGCTGAGCACTGTGCAAATATCAGTTGTTCCATTTTCTCTTACTCCTTCAATGGCACATTCAACATCTCTGAAAGTTCATCAAGTTTGTTCCGTAACACCACCACAAGAAACAACCCCAATCTCTCTTCCCTTAACTTTCTATGATGTCCTATGGATAAGACTCCCTCCTGTTGAACGTCTTTTCTTCTATGACTTCCCCAACCAAACAACAACAACAACAACAACAACAACTTCATTCTTTGATTCTGTTCTTCCCAATCTCAAACAGAGTCTTTCACTCACACTCCAACACTTCCTTCCTCTTGTTGGCAACATCACATGGCCAAATGATTCACTCAACCCCATCATCAACTATGTCCCTGGTGATGCTGTCCCTTTCACTATAGCTGAATCCAACGCTGATTTCAACCATTTATGTTCAAATTTCTGTGATGTTGTTGAACGCCAACCCTTAATCCCTCGCTTGAAAATCTCACATGATCAAGCATCAGTTTTAGCCTTACAAGTCACTGTTTTCCCAAGCTTTGGTTTTTGTATTGGGATAACCACACACCATGCAGCACTTGATGGAAAGTCTTCAACTTTGTTTTTGAAATCATGGGCCCATCTTTGTTCTAGCCTCGGAGAAACATCATTACCTGAAAATCTCACACCTTTCTTTGATAGATCAGTGATAAGAGACCCTTCAGGGATCAATGATGCTTATGTCAACGGGTGGTTGACTTATGGTGGAGAAACAAATAATCGAAGTTTGAAAGTGTGGGAATCTATTTACACAGCACAAACAGATGCAGTTAAAGGTTTGTTTGAGTTAACACCTTCACATATTCAAAAGCTTAAGCAATATGCACTATCTAAGCTTAAAATGAAGGTTAAGTTATCATCGTTTTCTGTTACATGTGCTTATTTATTGGGGTGTGTGGTCAAAGTAGACCAACCAAAATCCAATAGGGTAGCTTTTGTTTTCACTGTGGATTGTAGATCTCGCTTGGACCCTCCAATTGTGCCAACATATATTGGAAATTGTGTTATGCCCCACGTTGTTGTGGTGGATACAGATGAGGTATTAGGAAATGATGGATTCATAAGTGCTCTTAAGGGGATAATTGATGAGTTGAATAGGGTGGAAAATGATGGGGTGCTACATGATGCAGAAAATTGGATGCAAAAGATACAATCTGTATCAGGGGATAGATTATTCTCCACTGCAGGGTCTCCTCGGTTTGAGGTTTATAGTATTGATTTTGGATTTGGAAAGCCTAAGAAGGTTGATGTTACTTCAATAGACAAAACAGGAGCATTTTCTCTTTCTGAAAGTAAGAATAATAATGGAGGATTTGAGATTGGTTTGGCATTGAACAAGGGTCAAATGGAAGCTTTTGCTGCTCTTTTTTCTCAAGGACTTGAATCCTTGTAATGTGCATTGAAACTTCAGTGTTATGAGAAGAATTAATTCGCCGTTTATGTTTCAAGCATTTTGTGTTAGTTTTTTAAATGCTTTAGTTTATTCTCTCCATGTTTGCCTGTTCAATCTTTACAATGTTTGTAACCGGTGAGGATTTTATAGCCTGAAATAAAAACTTTGACGAGCATTAGTTTATCATTTTTATTATTATTATTATTTTTCCTTTTACATTTGTTTGGTATCATTTTCTGAAGAATAATGTCTAGCATATGTGTGGGGTTAAATAATTCAAGCAATGTAATTTTTTTTCTATTTTATAAAAGTGTGAATTGAACAAATAACCTAATATTACTTATTCAAACCTCTGGCCATTAACCAAACGGAAATATCTATGGTACTGTTGTTGTACTATTCACTCAATACGTCTATCCAATAAAAATGAGGAATGATTGTCATATTTGTATAAAAAGCAAAGAAAAATAGCATGACTGTCGTGTTTGTATGAAAAATAGATAAAAATAGACCAAAATCAAGTTCAACCGGTTATTGTGTAAAATATATATATTTTGGAAGAAAGGAGATTCAAACTTGAGTCCTCTTGAGAATGAAAAGGATCACCACTAAATCACTTTTATATGTTATATATGATATTTATAATTTAATATTTATTGTATATTATTTTAAAATTTGATTTAACTCAATTGAACCATTATTCTAGTACCTTAATCGAGTTAATGATCGATAAAACACAATGTAATTATTTATATATACGGATTAAAGAAATTTTGGTTGGTGCCGGAGGTTTTATGTAATCTTTCCATTCAAGAGGTGACACTTGAATAAAAAATTATTTTTTATTTCTTCTCTCTTTTCATTAATTATATGATTTTGATTTGATGAATAAATAGTGATCGGAAACCACCGAAATTATTCTCCGAATTAAGACCATTTGCAATTTTTTCATAATTACATGACAATTAAATATGCTTTCTTATATGATTAAAATATTTTAACAGTAAAATTCAATAAAGTTAAGTGGTGAGACTACAATTATTGCACTCTTGTCATTTTTTCCATCTTCGAGATACATTATACAATGATGGCAGCCGCACATGGTGCTTTGTCAATGGTCGTGCCTTCATTGAAGGAAAGATTAAAAGGTATGGAGGCCAGAGCCGGAAATAGGGGGTATGTATTAGGGCGGGCCACCTCCCCTCTTAAAATTTAAAGTAAAATATATATACAAATAGGGTCAGGATCATTTTACATTAGTGTAAGTTACGCTCTTAATATTGTCCATTTATTTCACTTATATTTAGGCTCAAATCTTTTAGTAATATGAATCATTGGATACAAATAGATCAATGATCAAGAATAAATGTAAGCCTTCTAATTTTTATATTGGTGTAAAAATATCCTGTCCCTTACAAATATTTAGAAAGGAATGCGAGTTTGATAGTTTCCACGGTTGAAAGAAATCGTAGAGAGAGGATCGGTCTTGAGTTGCATGTGACAACTAAAGTCGAAATTGTCTTGACTAAAATTGGTGGAGATTGGCATGTGCCCATGTGTCATCTAAGTGATGACCAAATGTCCTTCATGCAAGCTTGTGGGTGAGAGTGCGCTGGGCAAGTGTGTGACATGTGTGGGTGGGTGAGGTATTTGAATTCATTAGAATGTTGTAGAGGATAGGTACCTAAATAGATTATGTCGCCTACAAGAGCATAGGACTTAATCTATATTAAGTTAGATTTCATTTATTATAAATATTTAAATAAAATAGACTTAGACTTTTAACAAAATCAATTTAAAAAATAGGTTATAGATTTTTTTATACATGTTGGCTATGAAGCACCGACACTTCAAAACTCCTGACGTGACGTATCCGACACTCTCGGACACTCCGACACTCGCCGACACTCTAACACGCGTTATAAAAATTCAAAAAAGGATTTAAAGATTGCGTTGTGTTGAATTTTTAGTTTCAACTATTAGATTGGTTGGATTACGATTACTATTTTATTGAGTTTAATATAAATATTTGTGATATCTTATGTTTCTTTGTAAAATTTATAAAATATATGAATATTATAAGTTTAGATTTATTTTGTTGTTAAATTATTGAATATTAATATAATATACACTACATAAATTAAAAATATTATTTAATATCAAACGTGTCTTAGCGTGTCGAAATCTAACATTTTTTAGAATTAACGTGTCGGAGTGTCATGTCATATTGTGTCACGTGTCTCGTGTCGGTATCAGTGCTACATAGCATGTTGGGCCTATAAACTTATAGGCGGCTTATATTATATTGTTTATTTAAATAAAATAAATATTTTAATAATTATGAATAATAAAATAATATTATTTTAGTTATTTTTTAATTATTAAATATTTAATAGACTTAAACAGACTAACAAACATAGGTCAATATTATTTTTTTAAACATAAGTCAGACCAGACTTGTAATTTGAGCAAATACAACCTAACAGGTTAGGTGAGGCCTAAAATTTTTTATACATGCTTGCCTATTTAAGTCAAAACCTAACCTAACCTAACCTAATTACACATGTGACAAAATCGAATGTACTTTGTAATATGCAAGCTTGCAAAGTAATATATCTTATTTTAAAAAACTGTAGAAAAAGATTGTCTTTTAAAAAAAATGTAGAAAACATTTGTTGAATGAAAATTCAAAACAAAAATTGAAACTAAAATAAGATGTATATAACTCATTGAGTTTTCAATTAATAGAGCGATTAACACAACTAATATTACTCTTGGAATAATTTTATTTGAAATACTATGAACATATAAAGTAACAGTTTAATTTCCATATGTAATCTTATATTTTTGTATTAATAAAGTGTTGACGTGATTCAAAGAAGTAGACATTTTAATTATTATTATTATTATTATTATTATTATTATTATTATTATTATTATGGTATGATAACATATTACATGATTAGATAATAATTTATTAGTTAACGTTGTACTTCCTGCCTTAATTTATTAGTTAAGGTTGTGTACTTCATGCCTTATTATATCCAAAACAGAGATTATCCTCAATGTTAGCTATGAGGGTTTACATATGATATGTTTTTCTTACGGAAATTATGGACATAAAAAAGAAGACTGTAATGGGGGTCTAGACTTCAGGAAAGAAGAAGTAATTAGTTCATCGATGGCTAAGGCTGATAGTGGAACCGTAGAGCTTGCATCTACAATCCATGGCACCGAAGTACATAGCAGCAAATATGTCATCACGGTAGAGAAGGAAAAACCCACAGAAGACGCCTTTGGCCCGTGGATGGTGGTTAAGAGAAAGATGAAGGGTCCTAGGGTAAAACCATTACCGGCAACCAGAGTAGGTGGCCGGAAGGAATCCTCATCAGCACCATTAGGTACCATGCAACCACCGCCTTCCGAAGAGACAAAGCCTCGAAGATAGAGGCTCTGCACTTCACTCTATTACAGGATCATAAAAGCTCTCAGATGCTCAGAGAGACAAAGGGAAAAAAACAGCTCCTAGGCAATAGTCCTTGGCAAAGAATGGCTATACCCTCTCTACAAAACTTCCTACCTTAGGAAAAGCCTTTCATAGGAAAGGCATTATTCATGCAGCCAAATCGAACGGGGTCACCATCGAGCATAAGACGAAAATTTTCAGCACCACTAGTCAACGATCATCGAACAAAGCAAGCACGGATTTGGTCACCACTTCCAACAGTATTCCCTCCTTGGTGCTGCCACACAGAGATACCCAGGTAAATAAGGCTGACAACCCAGTTGAAGTAGGTGATGTCTCTAACAGGAAGCCATAGGATCCCATTGACCTTATACGAAAAGTGTCCCACAAAAATATTGAATGGATCAGAGAGGCGGAAGATATGCTTCTGCAGGGGGCTAGTATGTCCCAATACCCGTAATGTTGGGACTTTGGTCCTACAGCTCCCCTTTGTCCATATTGTTTCTCATGAATATCTGTACATGGAATTGCAGAGGAGCTAATAAAAAGGGTTTTGCCCCTCTTGTGAAAGACATGATTAAAATATCTGAGATTAAAATTTTGGTTCTTACGGAAATGCGTATCAGTGGGCCATCTGCGAGAGAAATGTAAAATTTTTTGGGTTGAGTGGATTTCATATAAATGAGGCCCTTGGGTTTGCTAGGGGCATATGGACTATTTGGGACAGGCCTCAGTGGATATTGTGGTTTTGGCCCAAAGTTTCCAATTCACACACGTGGGCCTTAGGTGGCAGCAATCCAACATCTCTGAACTTGCAACCTTTGTTTATGGTTGCCCTCCCCGTGCAGAAAGAAGGAACCTGTGGGACATTCTAACCTCTCTTAGATCGTCGGTGAATGGGACCTGGTAGTTATGGGCGATTCAACGCCATTTTGTATGATGATGAGGAGTTCGATGGTAATTTGCCTTGCCAAGGGAGCATCACTGAATAGAGATTGTATCTATGGTTGTGACCTTATCAATCTGGGTCACAAGGGCCCTAATCTTTCTTGGAAGCGTAACAATCTCCTGGAAAGGTTGGACCTCTAACTAGCCAACGACGAATGGATAAACTCATTCCCTAATAGATTTGCTCTCCATCTCCACTTCTTTTTCTCTGACCACAGACCGTTGTTGATGTGGGAAGGAAAAAGAACCATCCTAGGGGTAGGCAACAAACCCTTTCGATTCCTTGCATCGTGGCTTACGGTAGCTGGCTTTGATGATCTCATCCGTCGAGCCTGGGCTAAAAATGATTCCTGGTGTGCAGCTCGTGACAACTTTCAACTTCAGGCTTCTGTCTGGCACAGTACCTGTTTTAAAGCCCAACTTCACCTCAAAAATCACTTGCATGCTCGTATTCAAGGCTTGGATGAAGAGCTTCAATCCCATCCAAGTAATGCTTTAGAAACGCTGTAGCGAAGTCTCTGGGAGGAACTTAATCTGATCTATATGCAAGAGGAGTTGTGTTGGTTTCAACGCTCTCGGTGTGATTGGCTCATCAATGGTGATAAAAACACCAAATTTTATCACGTAGCTACTGTTTCTAGGATGCGTAGAAACAAGATTGTCGTGCTAAAGGATGAAAACAATGACTGGATTGGAGAACCGAAGGCTTTGAGGAGATGAAGATAAGGTTTTTTGAGAGAGTCTATCAAGATGAAGGAATCCATGTTTCTGATTTTCCATTGACAGATTGTTTCCCTAGCATTTCTAGCCCTTCCTTCCACCGATTGCATGTTGCTCCCACTGAGTTGGAAGTCAAAGAGGTTCCCTTCAGAGTGAACCCCTTTAAGGCCCCTGGACCTAATGGATTACAACTGCATTCTTCCATTCGTAATGGAAAACTATAGGTCCTTCAGTCTACAACCTAATTCAAAGTGTTTTCACTGACCCCATTTAAGTTCGGTTGATTAGCAAAGCCTTGCTCTGCCTCATTCCAAAGGAGGAGAATCCAAACTCAATTAGGAATCTTCGACCTATTAGTCTCTGCAACGTTGTGTTCAAAGCAATCATAAAGATTGTTGCCAACAGATTGAGACCCCATCTTAGTTCCCTCATCCTTCCTAACCAGTGTAGCTTCATCAAGGGACGAAACAACACGGACAATATCAGCATCGCTCAGGAAATTATACAATCTATGAGAGGTAAAAAAGGCCAAAAAGGGTGGATGGCAATCAAGGTAGACCTCGAAAAAGCTTACGACAGAGTCAACTGGAGCTTCCTCCAAAGTACCTTAGTAGAAGCAGGTCTTTCACCTGAAGTCATTCACTTGATCATGGAAAGCATTTCCAATTCTTCCCTAAATGTTGTTTGGGATTGATCAACTACTAGGGACTTCCAACCTACCCGCGACATTAGACAGGGAGACCATTTATCCCCATATCTTTTTGTTTTATGCATTGAAAGTCTAGCTCACCTAATCCTTCATGCGTTAAGCAATAATCAATGGAAACCTGTCATTCTAAGGAAGCTTGGTCCTCCGATTCGTCATTTATTTTTTTGCAGATGACCTCCTCCTTTTTTCGGAAGCCTGAATGGACCAAGCTAGTCTCATTCAGAAAATTCTCTCTTGCTTCTGTCAAGCCTCTGGTCAAAAAATCAATAGTGACAAATCAAAGGTCTTCTTTTCCAAAAATGTCAACCACGTTAAAGCTGCAGAGATAGCTAACACCATTGGGTTCTCCGTGACATCTGATTTAGGGAAGTATTTGGGCATACCGATGTTGCATGATCGTGCCAACACATCTTCTTTCAATTACATCATCTAGAAATTGTATTCCAGACTATCCAATTGGAAAAGAGAGACGTTATCCATGGCTGGAAGATCAACTCTAGCAAAATCGATGTTAGCAGCTATTCCAACCTATTCCATGCAGTCCTGTTTGCTTCCTATGATGACCTGCGATGCTATTGAAAAATGTTCCCGCGATTTCCTTTGGGGTCTACTCATGGAAGACAGAAAATCCATACTGTGGCTTGGAACAAGGTGTGTCAACATAGAGATAAGGGTGGTCTGGGGTTCAAAAGAATGTGAGGGATTAACCAATCCTTTCTCATGAAGATGGGCCATGGATTGTTAACTCAGAAACACTGCTTATGGGCCAAAGTTCCGAGGATCAATTATGTTGTTGGGGAGAACCTTATTCCTAACTTGCCTCAAGCTAGACAAGCTTCAAATCTTTGGAGAGGAATCCTGAAATTTTGGCCAAAGTTAATTGTAGGTTCCAAGATTAAACTTGGAGATGAGAGAAGAATAAAATTCTGGAGTGATCCTTGGTTAAATGATAACACTTGCATACAACCAAAAGAATTGGCACACCTCACGGAGGAGGTGACCACTTGGACAGTGGACAAACTAGTTGACAATGAGGGCAATTGGAATTTGTTAAACCAATATATCTCTGTACATTCCTATGCAGCAATTGCCAACATCATGCACCCAAGTACTACTAATGAAGAAGACTTAGTCATATGGGGTAACACCAGTGATGGTGTATTCTCTGTTAGATCTGCCTACTGCCTCCTAGAAGAAGATGTTCAGATGCCAGTCAATCCTAATGTTTTTAGCCCGTGGAGATGGAAGGGACCAGCAAGAATCCAAATGTTCCTTTGGAAAGCTCTAGGTGACCACCTCCTAACAAACGTGGAGAGAGCAAAGAGACACTTGACAAACTTTACTCTTTGCCCCAGATGCAACACCGCTCCAGAAGACCTTATCTATATTCTCAGAGGTTGTAATTGGAGCAAAGGTATTTGGAACCGATTTCAGAATCACACTTTCCAACCTGATTTCTTCGACAACAACCTTCACGATTGGATCCGACAGAATCTCAATTCTGAAAATGTTTTAGACTCTCCTGTGGGCTGGAACCTACTTTCTGGAGCCACCATTTGGCACATCTGGAGAGATAGAAATTATATGATATTTAGCCAGAAATATTACAGCCAAGAACCGGTCATCCGAAGAGCCAATATTTATGTTTCCAATGTTAAAGAGGCAGAACAGGTAATGGGGTTGGTTGGGACGGAAAGAAGCCTCAGAATTGAGAAGCTGATATGTTGGAAATTTCCACCACAACACTGGCTGAAACTCAATGTTGATGGCTCTAGTAGTGACAGAGGACCCACTCAAGTTGTGGGGGAGTCATCAGAGATGACTCAGGTAGATGGATCGTAGGCTTTAGTAGGAACCTTGGCATAGGATCCTCCTTAAGAGCTGAAGTTTGGGGTCTCCTAAATGGTATTTTATGCTCACCGGCAAGTGTACCGATCGCACAAGTAACACAGTGATAAGAAAAGTATCGTCTCCATAGGGTTTGTGATCAAATATCAAATAATCGTTCTTTTTAAGACGGGAAGAGTTCAAATAGGTGTGACATATATTGTTGATTTGGGTAAAAATAAGAACTAAAAGTAAAGGCTTATTTTTTTCTTTTTGTTTATGAGAAATAAAATAAAGATTGAGTTGTAAAAATATGAGAAGGCATTGTAGCTAGAATGCACTCACCAAATGATTCCCGCTTCTTACTCTGGATTGATTTACAATACTCATTTATATAATTACTCAGATAAATTATTATCTAAAAATATTCAGTAGTTAACCCTCAATTCCTTGCAAAATTAACCCTTTAAACCCAATTGGAACCCCAACTCCTTGCAATGTTCCTTATGGCATTAAGTAATGAACCCAATAATTTAAGCATCTGCAATCAAATATATATCTATTCCTAGCATGCATATAAATTGTTATCCTACCCCATTTCAAGATCAAAACCCTAATATTCCTATCTAGGGTTCTAACCCTCAAACTATCATTAACTATTAGATTGATCAGTTCTAACAAAGAAGATAGAAATCACGCACAGGGTAGAGATAAAGATAATTATATAAACGAATAATTATAAATCAATCCGTTGTAACAAGGGTTCACATAGGGTTTGTGACCCTAACTACAATAAAAAGAACTAGCCAACCATTATCATGGCTAAAATTTCAATATTCAACATAAACTGAAAACTGAAAAAAAAAATGAAGAAAACGAGATGAACGAAATCTGCACAAGACTCTCTCTCTCTGAGCACGACGACTGCTTCTGAAGAAATTAGGATCCCTAATTCAGTGTAAAGCATACTATTTATACCCTTCATTTCCTTTTCAAAAAATTCCCTTTTGAGAACACGGGCTGTGAAATTCGTAAACTGGCACGGGTCCGCGCCACTGTGGCACTGGACCTCCCCAACTCTCTGGATGTTGGCCCTGAAAAGTTACGCCACTTATCTGGAATTTGACCCAGCATGGTTGATGCAGAATGGAACTTCCACCGTTGTGGATTCGCGCCACCAAACTTTTTACACTTTCATATTTTCTACTTCTTCTACCTATATAAACACAACCAATAAGTGAGAAATATCATTGACATGGAAAAGTCAATATAGTAAGCAAATATGTATATAAAATGCTCTTTTATGACTTAATCCTTATCAACTTCAACTTAGAAAATCACATCTGCCAGAGGCACATCAGTATTCAAGTAGCTTGGAACTTAGGTTGCAGGAAGATCTTGATAGAAGGGGATTCCCAAGTTGCTGTTAACTTAGTTCTTAATGGTTGCGAAAATAACCACTCGGTTGCACCTATGGTTAACCAAGTGCAAACCTTGCTTAGAAGACAATGGCTAACAAAACTATCTCACACTTACAGAGAAGGTAACATGGTAGCAGACACCCTAGCTGCACATGGGAGCAAGTGGACAAATTAGGAATATCATATTCTTCAAGACCCCCCACCTGAGTGTAGAGCAATTCTAAGTAGAGATTTGATGGGCATCTGTAGCCCAGTAACTTTCAACCTTTTGTAACCTTTAATGTAATTCCTCCTTTGCAAAAAAAAAGAATTAATGTTTTTAGATACAATATATGGGTTACGGTTATGAGAATGTATTCTTACAAATGTCATGTAGGTTGTGAAATAAGTGGTTAAGGCTGTATTTAGTGAGATGCCATACTTGGAGAGGCTTGAAGCTTTTCTTGATGTGGAAAATATTGCATCTCATAGAGTGCTAAAGAAGCGGAGGCGATCCTACAGGGGAATAGCCACTTTTATTTTCTCCCCCTCATATAAATTCTTGGCTCTGCCGCCGATTGAGGCAAAAATGTATTAAGAACGTTTGGTAAAAAATTTGTCTCGTATAAATTTATTACGAGATCAATATCCATGTTAGCTTGTGTCATGCAATCCCGTCAGTTTGTCATATGGCACTAGCCCGGTCAGTTTTTTATATGACATTAGTCCTGTATGCATCACGTACGAGGCTTTCTATTGCCTTAACTAGAGCCGGCAAAATAGGCTCGGCGGGCCAACCCGCCAAACGGGGCAGGGCTGGCTGAGATTTTCAACCCATCTCAAAAGCGGGGCGGGCTCATTTCTTGGCGGTTTGATGGCGGGCATGGGCAGGCCGAGTCGGGTCAGTGTAAAATAGGTTCGGGCTGGCGGGTCAACCCGCCAAACGTGGCGGGGCGGGGCGGGCTGCCCACTTTGCCACCTCTAGCCTTAACCCAACTCTCTTTTCCCTTAACAGAGACGTGTAACACCCTGTGTCGAATCAGTTTGTTATCATCAGAATGGTATTAAGCGCAATTAATTAATCAAATAAATGTGGAAGCTATTCATCTTAACTCATAATTAATCTCATGTAAAAACATGAATAAACTTTTTTCATTCTATATTAATTACTTGCATGTCAAGTTAGTTGCACTCTATATTACTTGTTGTTCCAATTATCTTATTTTCAATTTATATACATGACTATTTACATATTTCATGAACTTTATCTTACGAGAAGACATCCTTAAGCTTAATCCTCCTTTTGAAACATATAAGTCTTGATATCTATATTATCAAATTACATTCAAACTTGTCATATTTGGGCATACTTAGCACTTCATTACTTATGTTATACATTTCGCACAATCATTCCTATTTCTTTCATTACCCAGTCGTTAAGTTAAACATGTGAATTCTAGGTACTTCACTTATGTATACTCATACACTTCTTAATGCTCATATCATCACATCTCATAAAATTTATACAAGTCATACATACCTAATTGATATTTCATAGCAATTCATTGCGTAGATTATCCTATACATACCATTATTACAATGATCATCACTTAATGAAACATGTCATAACATCATATGACCAACTACAATAACTCAATAACATAATCTTATTCAAGAAGGCATAGACAGTCCCTATGCTCACATCAAATATAAACATATACAATATGTATACAGCTGGCATTCATATATCATACAGATACATAAAAATCTCAAATGATAGCAATTCATGTATCATGTCATGTTAAAATCACTACGCCGGCCTCACACCACGAGATGCATCAACATCAATAATCTCAGTACCTGAAAATGTTCCCCAAACGGGGTGAGATGACAATCTCAGTAAATTGGGGTTCTCGAAGGATCATTCTGCCCCAAGTTCACATACAAGTATAATATAAATATGAACAATATAAAATAATATAAATATGCAACATATGTATATCATGTAGGTGCATTAAAAATCACAAGTCTATTGGCTAGAGAATAAAATAGGCATTACACACATCTGCAACCTACAAACAAAGCATAAGGATCCACCATATAGCCACACTGCTGGAGTTCTATCCTTTGTATGGAATCACTATACTCAGGGACCCCATCCAGGTGTTGTTGGACACTATTCCACATACATACATATGAGAACAATGCGCAATATCTCATGTTATCATGTATTACCAAATACATTATAAAAACATATGTGCATAACCATTTTCAGAAAAATTTATCATGCATATAAATCAACCTTGAAGACTGTACGGAGTTCAGTGGAGCAAATTAATAGAAAGAAAAATATTTCTTTTCACTTTAGACTATGATGTATTTATGATGTAATTGTGAATTTGACTTCTATATAATTAGATTTGAAGAATATCTTGTCATATACCTTATTTCACATCCTTTGCGTTAGAATCTCACTTAATCATTAATGTGATATCCTCTATGCTAGTAAGTTGTAGGGGATGTTACAAAAGCGATTACCCCCTAACAGAATGTAGAAAAACGCAATTTTTAAGACATAATCAACTCTCAAATGTTTCCCAAGTTTGTTTTATCATCTAAACAATATACCAACACCTTTTAAAGATGTGAACAACTTCAAAACCCAACCTTTAACCTAAATTATGTAATTTATCATGAAAATATAAAGAAAGTTCATGTTTTTCTTACCAAGAAGCTTCACCCAAGTAGGAGAAGATGATCCAAGCTCTCAACAATGGAGAGACCCCACTTTTAAGCTCAAACAGAAAAGGAAATGTCTCAATGTGGTGCCTTTTTCTCCAAAAACCTAGCTTTAAGTTTGTCTCCATGGTGTTTGATGAAGTAGAAGGATTAGTGAGTGTTTTGGCTTAAGTTCTTCGGAAAGAAGATGAAGTTTATGAAGAGTGTGTCTCTCAAGGGCAGCGCACTACACTCCCAAATGTGGTGTCTTTCTCTTCCAAAGCTCCTAGCTTTATGTGGGTTTCATGGAGGAATCAAGAGAAGTTATGAGTGTTTTCTTGCTCGGTGAGCAAAAATAATGGAACCCTAAGAGCATGCTAAGGGGTTGACCTATGGAGGAGAGTGTGACTGCCATGGTTGTTCTAAAATGAGATAATGAAGTGTAGTGAGTGTTTTAAAGAGGAAAGATATAATATTTAGGTTTAAGTATAATGTTAATTAACCTAGGGTTACTTATTCACATAGCCACCTTTTAATTCTTTTCTTAACTTAACTTAGGCATCTTTTTTTTTTTTTTTTTGATAGACACATCTTTTATTATTTTTACTTCACTAACATTATGAATAATAATGATTGATTTATTTCTAAGTTTCCGATTAATTTCTCCAGTACACATTTTTACCGTGAATTACATAGTAATTACCCTTTTCCCCTGAAAAGCGATTAAATTCGAATAATTAGAATTTCTTACTAATATTAACATAAATATTTTATTGTCATTTTAACTCCATAAAATTTATGTAATTATAGTCACCATATTATTTCTATATTTTTTGTTAATTTTTCTTACTGCAATTTTATTGCGAAACACTCAATGTTGACGTTTTTCTTAAAAAGGTGCTTTACTTAAAATTATTAGTATTATTAAATCTTCGCTTTACTAATCATTATTTAAATATTATTATCTTTCTAAAATCTCAATTTAACGATGCGTGTTCTTACAAGACGTATCATCTTTACTATTTTTGATTTATGTGTCGATTTCCAATAATGTGGACATTAGTCACGTAATGAATTCATATGGGATTGATCTTGTATCTGCCACCTACAAGTTTGATTGTATTACAATGACAAAACATATCAAATGTGGTTTGTATGGGTAAATTTTTTGCTAAAAGTTCTTAATTTGGTGCTTTTGCCAAGGTGTTAAACTGTTATAGATTTGGAACTTAATCTAAATTCCGCAATGGGCGATAAAAGTGTGTGAGACCTATATTTTCTCTTGTCTCTACACATGACCCTACTTGGGCCCCATACACTTATATTTGGGTGTTGAAGATAATCTTATCTCGTATAACATAATAAACATCAAACCTTATATATATAGGTAAAATCATTTCTGTAGCTGCTTTACGTACAACAACAACAGATGTATTGTTATAATTCCCCACATTTAATGTTTTCATCCTTTGTATGGTTATGGCTCCCCCATTTAAGGCGTTCAAGTATATATATGGCAAGTATTTGATTGCTGCACATACAGCAGCTGCAGAAATGTAAATCCAGATATATATATATATATATATATATATATATATATATATATTTATATGACTATCTGTTTGAGGGTGCTCAAGGCAATAAAGATGAAGACCAAAGTTTCGGAAGAGACACAACTTAGGAGCAATTTCAAGCAAGACTGAGAAAAAGGTGAATGTGTATGGGCATGGTGGTTCTAATTTTTGGCATAATAATAACTCATGAATATGGTGATTTATAGATGCCTCCTCAACAGGAGAAGATGGGTTTACATATATTGGAATCATAAACCCTAATGCCATGGGAGAGAAAGAGCCTTGTCGTTTTTGCCCACTCACTACTATTAGTAAGGAATTGCTCTATTGCCATGTATGAGTATAACATATGAGCTTTGTAGGAGTTAAGAGATCCTTTAAGATGAGGTATATATATATATATATATATATATATATATATATATATATATATATAGGCAAAATGATTTGTAATGTGACTGCATATAAGCATTGGTGCAGTCACCTAAAAACTACGTCGTATTTGGTGGGTTAAAGGAAGTTTGCGTTCAAAATTAATTGTAGAAAATAAAAATATTTATTTATTTCTATCTTTGTATGGTTATGATTCCTCATATGTAATGCTTTATAATTATTTTTATCTTTGTATGGTTATTATTCTCTGAATTTAATGCTTTCACATTATAAAACGACGTAGTTTTATATGACTGCACCAATCCTTAGGTGCAGTCACTTTACATCCGCTAAACCCATATATATATATATATATATATATATATATATATATATATATTATATTATATGAGGAAGTAATGGTGTGAGCCCTTACGGGGTGTTTGGTAGATGGACTTTTTTGAGAATGTTAGGAAAGTGGTAGATGGAATTCACAAATGACCATGTTTGGTATAGAGTAGGAAAGATTTGCCTAGGAATTTTTTTTTGATGGGGAAGCTTTTGTAGTGTAAAAGTGAAGGGGAATGCCCACTTGGGAATACCGTCTTGATGGTGGTATTTTGATTTACTCAACAAACTCAAACTTGTAATTTTACACCAAAATTTTTCCGATAACATTTTGGCTTATCAAATAACTTTTTTTTAACCTTCCCAAAAGAATCAATTTCCCACCTTCCCCACCATTTCCCCAGTAATTCTATTTTTCTGGTAATTTTTTTTTTCTCTCAACCAAACACTCCCTTAATGAATCTTTGAAGAGCAACCTGTATATATTGGGTTGTAAAAGCCAGCTCAAAATAAATGTCATGGAGAATAAGCAAAATCTTTGATTTTATTTCTTTATTTATATTATATTAGTCACTGGTGGAGGCAGGTGGAATCTGGTGTTAATATTATATTATTTTTAAAAATCTAACTAATATTAAGGCTATATCAAAATATTTAAAATTAATTTATACCATTTTAAAAAATTAGATAATACCAAAGTATCACCTTCCTCCAAGTGGCTTCCCCACTAATATTAGTTATGGAACATTATTATTATTATTATTATTAGTATTATATATTTTTTTAAGAGTTTTTAATATTTAAAAAATGGTTTGGTGTTTATCATTTTAAATGACATAAATTATATCATTCTAGGAGAAAGATAGACACAAAAAATGAAAATCATGGGAGAGAGAAAGTGAGTGATTTTTATTAATTTAAAATTTAAATTAAAAGAATTAGTTTGTATCTATCTTTCTCTCTTAAAATAACTGACAAACACTTTTCCCTATAAATGTATATTTAATGGTGCAATAGAGGAGAAAATTTATACTGGTCCGGGACCACCATTTTTTATATGGTGCCTTAGTATAAATGAGAGGATAAAATTGGAAAATAAAAAAATAGTAAAATTAAAAAAGAAAAAAAATTAATATTATAAGAGAGAATACCAAATCATTAAATGATCCTCCAACTTAGAAAATATTTGCGCAATAGAGATCCCTTATTCGATTATTTCCGTACACCTAAAAATTTGCGAAAGCATGGACGCATTGCTAAAGTAAAACTTGGCGGCTTTGAATGAAATATAAACTATGTATAAGCTGATACTGACAGAAAGTTAGCCTTTGCTTGGTGACTTTTTAGCTTAATTGTTTATAGCTGTGACGCTAATATTATAATCAAATACACAGGTTTTTAATAAAAAAATATATAGTGCGGATAGAGGCAATAAGTTGAAAGTAAAATATATGTAAAAGGGAAAGTGTTTATCCTTTTAAATGACATAATTTATATTCTTTCACTCTCATAAAGAGGTGTGATTCACATCTTTATTTTTTTTGTCAACTCTCTCATCTCCTTTATTTATCTCTTTCTTTCTCTTAAAATGACACAACTTTACATTTTTTAAAATGATATATATTTTACCTTATGTAAAAACAAATTTTTGTTTCTTATAAAAAATATTTTATTCTTCTTTTTTCCTAAAACTCGTAGTAAAAATTATGAAAAAAATTAATCACATAGTGTCACGTTATCATTACATCATTCGGTGGCTTTCTGATCATTTCTTCTGCTAAAAAGCAAACACCTACCTCGGAAGCGCTGCCTTAACGTAAGATTCGACGACTCTCTAATCTTCCACGTGCCGCGTTTTCACATCCATCATATATATATATTTTTTATTTGAATGCAACAGCAAATTTTGCTATTTTTCTGCAGACACAAAAAAAAAATATGATAGACCCACCATATTAAAAATAATTTAAAATGAAAGTTGAGTTTATGGCTAAAGAAAACCCCTTTCGTATTGATATAAGGAATGGATGCGACAACTATCTAGAAATCCAATCTGGTATGCCATAGGGCTTAAAACTCTAACTACTGGAAAAGGTTCAAAATACCGCTTGCAAATTTTCTTGTTCCTACGATATGCCAAGGAAACTTGCCTATAAGGCTACAACGTCGCCAACAAAAAATGATTCATTCTTCCTATGTTTGTCAGCATTATTCTTCATCCTATTTTGAGCTTTCTACAATTGCGCCTTCAATCGCTTCAATAGCGCCTTCAATCGCCTTAATAGTTCATAACGGTGGGATAAGGTAGCATCCACTCTCACTAAGCCTCTTGGATATGGAGGTATCATAGATGAAATTTTACCATAAAGAGTATGGAATGGAGTCATTCCAATAGATGAATAAGTGACAGTGTTATAGTGGTACTCTGCCCATCCTAAAAAAAACCAATTTATGATTCTCATCATGACAAAACGCCCTTAGATATTGTTCCAAGTAGCGATTTGTAACCTCAATCTGCCCATTTGATTGTGGATGGTAGATTGTGCTTGTCCTCAAAGTCGTCCCACTATATTTGAAGAGTTGTGACCAGAATTATCTTAAAAAAACTAAATGCGCAAATTTTGTCAACCAATCTACTACCACCAAGATAACATTAAACCCCTTAGAATTGGTCAGTCCCGAAATGAAGTCCATGCTCAGATCCTCAAAAAACCCCTTTGGTATAGGCAAGGGCTGAAGTAACCCCAATGGAGGAGTAATGGTAGTTTTTACCAGCTGGCAAGTGGAACACTGCTTGACAAATTCGACTACGTCTTTTCTCATGCCAAACCAATAAAAAGAGGCAGAGAGTTTAAGTAAGGTCCAAGTGATTTATGCATGCCCACCCATAGGTGTAGAATGTGCCTCCCTCATCACAATGTGCCTCAGATCAGAGTTGGAACCCAATAAAAATTTATTTTTATGATAAAGGATGCCTTCTCTATCAGAAATATCAAAAATGTCTAGTTCATTATTTTGTAACTTCAACTATATACCAACCAACTCAGAATCAGAAAGGTTCTCAGCTCGAATTTGATCAACCAATTGAAAAGTTACTTCGGAGATCAGAGACAAAACCATACCTATTTTCTCTCCTTCAAAGCTTCGGGACAAGGAATCTACCATAATATTGGCTGCTCCAAGCTTGTATTCGATTGTAAAATTGTACTTCATCAACTTACATGTATATTTTTGTTGTTCCACCATCTGAACTGTTTGTGTCAACAACTCCTTCAAGTTGCGATGATCCGTGAGGATGATAAACTTACATCCCTACAGATAATGATGCCATTTCTTCATTGCCTCTGTCACTGCAAATAATTGAGGCTGCACGCATCCTTGGACTAAGTTTCTTGCTAAGGAAAGCAATTGGGCGATTATGTTGCTGAAAGATAGCCCCTATACCCAAAGATGATGCATCTGCATTAACTATAAATGGGGCAGAAAAATTAGGTAAAGTTAAAACTTGAGTTTGTGACATGGCAATCTTTAATTCTTCAAATGATTTTTAGTACTTCACTCCACCGGAATGAGTCTCCTTTTAGTATATCAGTCAAAGGAGAAGCTATAGCAACATATTGTTTAATGAACCACCTATAGTATCCCGTGAGCCCAATAAATCCTCTCAACTGCCTCACATTCCTTGGTTGTGGCCACTAGAACATAGCTAAAAATTTTCTTGGATCAACTTTGACTCCCATGTCAGAGACCAAGATAATCAATTTCCGTTAAGGCAAACCCACACTTGCTAAGCTTCACCTTGAATTGGTTCTCTTACAAACAACCCAAAGCCACAGAAAGGTGCTTATAGTGTTCTTCCATAGACCCACCATAGATCAAAATATCATCAAAGAACACTATAATAAACTTCTGTAGGAAAGGCTTAAACATATGGTTCATAAACGCTTGGAAGGTGGAAGGTGCATTGGTCAACCCGAATGGTATGACCAAGAACTCATACTTCCCTTCATGAGTTTGAAAATCTATTTCAGGAGTATCTTTAGGCCGTAAAAGAACTCGGTGATACCCACTCCACAAGTCCAACTTGGAAAAGACACTTGCCCTATTCAACTAATCCAAGAGCTCATCAATCGTTGGGATTGGGACTCCTACTCTCTTTGATTAAACCCGAGGCTAATAGATCTGATACTTGCTTCTTGATCTCACCCTTTGGATGATGAGCATACCTGTATGGCCTCACACTAACAGGTTTAGCTCCCTCAATTAAATGTTTTCCATTCAAAATTTCGATGGAAATGTGTTTTGATGAAAATTTTGACGGAAATTGTTTTGTCAAAAATTTTGAGGGAAATGTTTCATTCGAAACTTTCGACGCAATTTAGATTCTGTAAAGAATTTTGAAAATAATTTTTCTGTCAAACATTTTAATCGAAATATTTTTCGTCAAAATTTTGTGCGGAAAAATTTTCTGTTGAGATTTTTTGACAGAAATGTGTTTCCTTAAATATTCGATGGAAAATCTTTGTCAAAAAGTTTAGCGCAAATGATTTCGTCAAAAACTTTTGACGGAATATAAATTTTGTAAAGAATTTTGATGAAATTTTTTTCCGGCAAAGATTTTCGATGGATGTGTTTCATAGAAATTTTGATGGAAATATTTTTCATCAAAAACTTCGATGAATATGTTTTTTTGTGAAATATTTTGACGAAATTTAGATTCTGTAAAGAATTTTGACAAAAAAAATTGTCAAATTTTTTTGCCTAAATGTTTTTAGTCTCAAATTTTGATGGATATATTTTTCTTCGAAAGTTTTTGCAAAAAATTTTGATGGAAATATTTTCTGTAAAAAATCTATGTCAGTGATTATGACAAAATCTTGTTTCGTTTTTAGTTTTGACGAAATTTTTTGGACGTATACGATTTTCATAAAAAATTTCATCACTATTTTTGACGAAATATTTCTTGTCAACAAATTTTGTCGGTATTTTTCTAATAATGTCATGTTTAAAAATGATTCACATTTATGTAGTTTTTACATTTTAATGTTAATGGTAGATAAGTAATTTTTAATATTTCCCAAACCTGGGTCAAATTATAATTAATTATATAATTATATATAATAAGTATAATTTGTTAAAATTTAGCGCGAGGCCACACCTCGTCTACATGTGGCTCCGCCATTACACAGATATTGGAAAGCTGAGGAAGTGAGTGCACTGAGTTTTTGTCACAACAGTTTTCTCACCCCAACTGAGTTTGTTAAGCATGATGGTGGCAGTGATGAGGTGCACCCATTGAAGCATATTGTTCTCATGTAGTACATTCTATCCTTTCCTTTTTCGGAACAGTGATCATTTTGTCACTGTTGGCAAAAAAAATTACCAGACTGCCACGCAAACAGTAAATTTTGCCAAAATGCCATGTGACATATTTCGCTATACTGTGTAACAAATTATGTGTGCAAATAATTCGCTACACAGTGTAGCGAAATATGCCACGTCAGAACCAAAAAAGCCGTGTGTCAAATTTGGAGAAATTCGGTACATAGACTTAAAAGGAACATGTTAGAGGACATGCCTTATGTGTCTACCAAAAGGGAGGGCCCCAATGGAAGAAGCATAGAAGGTTGCCTGCACTCGCGGAGCGGGGCTCCAAACAATTTAAGCCTCGATCAAAAAATTATGTGTATTTATTTTTTTAATTTTAATTAATTAATATCATAATATATTTAAATTTTAGTAAATATAGAACACCTGAGCAGACACTACTAAGAAGAGTTATAATTTGAATAATTATTTTTAACTTTAATATATATATATATATATATATATATAATTTGAATAATTATTTTTAACTTTAATATATAAATATATATGAGTTTTCTTTTTCTGCCGTCACTGCAAATAAATTATTTGCAGTAAGCGCAATACGACATCATTTTGGGGCGGAAATCATGGTGTTTTTATAATTTTAATTTATTTCAGGATTATTTTAGTCTTTATAATTATAATTTTTTAATCACAAAATGACGTCATTTTGAGAGTAAACGCAAATAACTTATCTGCAGTAACTGCAGATATATATATATATATATATATATATATATATATATATATATATATATACACATATATATAGGGATATGATCAACTTACACCGGCGTAAGAATAAGAACTCTTACACCAAATCTTAATCGTTGATTTCTGTGCATCCAACGGTTGAAATTTATTGGGAATTAAAAATTAATTAATGAGTGAAACCTAATAAATCATAACCGTTAGATGCAGAAAATCAATGGTTAAGATTTGGTGTAAGAGTTCTTATTCTTATTCTAACAACTCTCAAATGAAGTGTCAAACTTCAAATTTGACACTGGTGTCAAATGATCCTGCCCTATATGTATGTATGTATATATATATATATATATATATATATATATATATATATATGGAAGAGATCATTTGACTCTAGAGTAAGACTTATATGTCTTACTCCTCATCCTAGTCGTTAATTTCCGTCCATCCAACGGTTATAGTTTAAGAAGTTATATTAATTAATTAATTATTAATTACACTATACATGACAAATGTTGATTCCCCTCCCCATATATATATATATATATATATATATATATATATATATATATATATATATATATATATATATATATATATATATATATATGGCATATGGCAGGATCTTTTGATACCGTTGTCAAATTTGAAATTTGACACCTCATCTGATAGCCGTTAGATAAAAAAAGATCAACGGTGTCGCATGCTTACAAATCAAAGTCATTGATCTTTTTTGATCTAACGGCTATCAAATAAGGTGTCAAAGTTCAACTTTGACACTGGTGTCAAATGATCCTACATCATATATATATATATATATATATATATATATATATATATATATATATATATATATATATATATATATACAAGTGAAAATTGAACACATAATTTAATAAAACTTATCCAAATCTTTTACTAAAAGTATTTTAAGTTTTAGATAAAGTCAAATTATAAATTATAACCCGGATCAAATTACAATTTTAACCCGAATCAAATTATAATTAATTATATAATTATATATAATAAATATAATTTATTAAAATTTAGCGCGCCACACCTCTTGTACATGTTGCTCCGCCACTGCACAGATATCGGAAAGCTGAGGAAGTGTACTGAGTTTTTGTCATAATAGTTTTCTCACCCCAGCTGAGTTTGTTAAGCATGATGGTGGCAGTGATGAGGTGCACCCATTGAAGCATATTGTTCTCATGTAGTACATTCTATCCCCACTTAAATTATAAAAAATAGACTTGGCATATGAAGAAGTTGCCAAGAAAATACGTGTAAATGTAGTTAGGTGAGTCAATGACTCGATGTATTATAATATATTTTTGTTTTTAGATAATGTATTATAATTTAAATGGGTGTAGAATGTACTACACAAGGATAAAAAATTGATCTCCTTTGTTCACTCTTAAAACCCACGGCACTACTAATCTGGGTGTGGAAATCATAGATATTATGGGAGGATTAAAGGTAGGAGAGGACAGTGGCACTATTTATAATTATTTTACATTTTCTCTGCACTTTGTTGGTGTTTTCTGTTAGTTTTGTTGATTTTAGTTCACATAATTTTGAGTATGTTTTTTAGCTCAGAAAAAATTGAGCTGGAATTTTTAAATTAGAACTAAGTTGAATATAAAAGTTTAAAATAAGGAGCACTTAAAATTGGTATATTTAAAGTTATTGATAATATTACCAATTTTTATGGATTATATATATATTTTTTAATTCAAATATCATTAGTTTATTGCTTTTAATAAAAACTACATGATTCATTATTATAAAAATGTTTAAATTTAATTTTGGATTAAGTTTGATAGATCTCATTACAAGATAAGTTTTCAACTTTACATTGAGGCCTCGATGTTTGAATCATAGCCACAAGCTCCAGTTTTGAAACTTCCTACTCCACTCAATTCTATTATGCGGTAGACAAGAACAAAATATAAAACACTCGCCTAATCAAGAAACCGATTCTATTCTATAATATCATTGATTGAACAAATGGACAAGAAATCAAGAAACCGATTCTATTCTATAATTTTATTGAACAAATAATATGGAACAGAAGAAGTATACGGCGTGGAAATCAAATATCTGCATTCTTATGCAGAATCTCAATAAGTCCCCTAGCCTAATCTAGAAAAGAGCATGGAAAATTGGGGGCACAACTATATTAAAATGTACAAGGCGATTTAAGTACAATTTGGGGAACTCAGCCTAATGCAAATACAAAAAACATGGACCCAATAATGCTAAAACACAAATTACAAATTACAAGTGGGAATATTTCTAGGATTAATGTCAAAGGATCAAAAGCCTCACAAGGGGCTAGCATGATGGGGGTTGAAGTTGCTTAAGCCTTCTTACAACCTGTTTCATTGTAGGTCTGGTAGAGAGAGAATCAACAGTACACACAACTGCTAAGCGTAGCACCTCTACCAAATCATCTCCTGGTCCTGCATCCCATAACCCAGCAGTGAAGAACTCCTTTGCCCTGCCTTGTCTCAGTAGCATCCATGCCCATGCAACTATGTTGAAACCATTCCCATAAGAAGAAAATGAAGGGTCCAATGCCTTCTTGTCTGAGAGCAATTCTAGAAGCACCACACCATAGCTATACACATCAGCCTTATCAGAAACACGACAAGTCATGGCATATTCAGGAGCAACATATCCAAATGTTCCTGCTACACCAGTGGTAGCATGGGTCTCTGAAGTTCCCAAAAGTCTAGCCAATCCAAAGTCAGATAGATAAGCATTAAAATCATCATCCAGCAAGATATTGCTGGGCTTGACATCGCGATGAAGAACACGAGGTACACACTGATCATGCAGATAGGCCAGTGCACGGGCTATGTCCAATGCAATCTTGTGAAGAATTCTCCAATCCACAGCCCTTGTGGATCTCTCCTGGATGAACTTCTCCAGATTACCACCTGGCAAATAATTGTATACAAGAAACATCTCTGTCTCAGAAGCATGAAAACCAATCAGAGTGACAAGGTTTGGATGATGAAGCCTTCCAAGGGTCTTAATCTCTGCATTGAATTGTTGAACACCTTGGAAACGTCCTACTGCCAGACGTTTCACTGCCACTAAGTTTCCTGGTGATATCTCTGCCTTATAGGTTGCCCCAAATCCTCCATTCCCAATACAGTTGTTTGCATTGAAATTTCCCGTGGCATGGACAACACTTTCAAATGTTATTTGGACCCCAATATCAGCAAACAATTCAACTTCTTTTCTCGCAGAACCAACAACCCTGGACTTTGGATTCCACTTCCGTGTGTAAAAGAATAGAACAATCAGAGCAATAAGAACAGAAACAATGGCCGAAGCAGAAGTTATAGATGCTATTTCAATAGAACTGAAACTATTCCCACTCTTGAGGCCAGTAGCTTGTGTTGGTGCAACAACATAAGACTCACCACCACCACCCTGCCCTTGTGGATTGGCTGTCGGCACAGTTAGAGAAAACCCACGGCAGGAACTTAGATATGGATTCCCAACAGCACTGCTGCATTTAATCGACTTACTATTTGATGGCAAGGATCCAGATAAGTTATTGAAAGACACATTAAATGCTGAGAGCGTAGTAAAATTTGCCAAACCAGCAGGAACAGGTCCAGAAAGGAGGTTGTTATTGAGTAAAACATCGGTCAGATTTCTCATGTTCTCAATATCCTTTGGAATCTCACCAGTAAGGAAGTTCAAAGAAAGATCCAAGACTTCTAAAGAGTGCAACTGCCCCAGGCTGGTAGGAATTGAGCCATTTAACTTATTACCAGCCAAAGAAAGAAGCTTCAGATCCTTCATCTGCCCAAGGCTGGTGGGAATCTGACCTTGTAACTGATTCCTACTGAGGTTCAGAGCAACAAGAGAGACCGAATTCCCAAAGGCAAGGGGAATTGGTCCTGCAAACAGATTTCCAGATGCATCCAGAAATTTTAATGATCTGCACATTCCACCAAAATCGGAAGGAATCTGACCAGATAACCTATTATAACTGACATTTAAAAGCAGTGCATCTAATCCATCACATTTCTCAAATAGATACGTAGGAAATGATCCCGTAAGATTGTTTTCTCCAACAAGAAAAGTGTAATTAGTTGCCTTCCCAAGCCTGTCACGTGCTATTGGCAATGACTGAATGCCAGTAAAGTTGTTTTGCCCAAAGTTGTGAAAAGCTGAAAGACCAACTCCCCTCAGTGATGGTAAAAGGGTTCTCTCACGAACCTTTGATGAAAAAAAGGATGCATATGGAGGGGACATGTTGTCAGCATCAAACAGATTTCCATTCCAGAAAGTAACAGGGAGACAAACGTTACTATTGGAGAAATCAGGAATTGAACCAGATAAGATGTTCCCACTAACATCAAACAGAGTCATACAAGGAACATGAAGTTCTTCAGAAAGCTCGCCAGTAAAGTTGTTTGAGCTTAAATCAAGAAAATGCAGCTTCTTGCAAAAACTAAGCTGGTTTGGAAACTCCCCACTGAAAAAATTTTGTGCCAAATTGATCATCTCCAAGTTATCACAACCACCCCAACTGCCTGGAAAACTGCCTTCCAGGTTTACCATAGGAGCCCACAATATTCTCAGCTTTGGAAGCGCCATAATTTCCGCAGGCATTGCACCTTCAAAATAGTTCAACTCATCATTTACAGAAATCAGTTTCCCCACCGAAGCACCGGCAACATCTTCATCTCCGAGCGGATTGAAAAGATTCGACAGCACAAGAACAGACAACTCCGTACAATTCCCAAGCTCACGGGGCACAGAACCACTGAGAGTGTTCCTCGAAACATCCAACACCTCAAGGTTCTTAAGACTGCCAAATTCAGCCGGAACAACATCTTCTAACAGATTTGAATACAGTAAAAGCGTCCGCAACCGACTACAATTACCCAAACTCGCCGGAATCCCTTGAACTAATAAATTGCCAGATAAATCCAAATGCTCAAGCTTCCCACAATTGTCCCCAATTTCTGGTGGAATAACCCCTCCAAGCTGATTAAACAACAAATACACCCCTCTCAGCTTTCCAACAAAAGCAGGAACAGAACCATTCAATTCATTGGCAGCTAAATTCAAAACCTCCAAACTCTCAAGAGATGCAAAAACTGAACTTGGTATCTCCCCAACAATCCTATTGAACCCGAGATTCAGAACCCGCAAATTCCTCAAACCACTAACCCGAAAAGGAAGATACCCGGTTATCAAATTCCCTTCTAGATCAATAACCTCTAAGTTCTTCATACCCCAAATTTCATCAGGAACTTCACCCTCCAACCCATTGAAGGGAAGGGAAAGAACCCTAAGCTCAGAAAGCTCACTGATCAAAGGCGAAACCTTCCCAAACAAAGAACCCTTACTACCCTCACAGCTCCTCCTAATTCCAAACCCATAAAGCGGAAACTGACCTAAATCGGAGCACGGGTGAGAGCTCCGTTTACCTCCGGCAGCGGCGGCGGCAGCGCCGTTTCCGGTGATGTTGAGCGCGACGACGCGCGAGCTCGAGTCGCAGTGGACGCCGAACCAGAAACAGTAGTCGGAATCACTACCGGCGCCGGCGCCGGCATTCCACGTAGATAGCAGACCGGAGGGGTCGGAGAGTGAGCTTTTCAGGCGAAGAAGCACTGATTTGTCCGAATCGGACGAAACGGCGTCGTTTCGAGACGCGAAGAGGAGAAGGAGAACGCAGAAGAGTAAGTAGAATCGAGTAAAAGAAAAAGGATAAGATGAAGAAGAAGGAAACATCTCATACAGAACCAAAACGAATTGAAACCCTGAAACCCTTCTTCCCCCCCTTTTTTCCAGTGAAGTTGAAGAGAGAAAAAGGGTTTTTCTGAAAACCCTAATCCGAAAATTGAGGGGAAAGGTAGACAGAGAGACGAAGAACAAGGAAGAACAACACTCAAGTCTCTGTTCTTTTCGCAAAACGCGTTTTTCTTCTTTTCTTTTCTTTTTTTTTCTTTTTTTTGGTTTTTAAATAATAAAAATGATTATTTTTCAATTTTCTCCATAAGGTAGAGTTTCGTGTAGTTTGGGAATTGGGATTGGAGGGTGATGGGGTCCACTGACATTACAGGTAGGATGGGTAGGGACCACACGTAGTCAACAAATCAAATGTAGGGCTAGGGTTGATTTGAGATTGATTATTGAGTTTTTAGGATTGAACCAAATACAAAATTATACTATCAAATGAGACTTGCTAAGTTAATCCAATAATTGTTGGATAAAAATGAGAAGACAGAATAACTAGAGGATTTAACTCCTGCATATATTGAGCTTGATGCTAGTATCAGAATCAACATCATGAGTTTCTAACTATGCCTTGTTTCTAATCAAGTGGCAACAATCCCATTTCATTGTTTTGGATGTTATTCTCATTTTGGTTAACTTGCAAGTTGCAACTCTTTACACTACAACCATTGGCAAAACTAGAAAGGAAATTTTGGAGGAGCAAACTATTGAGAAATGAGAATTATTTCAGAAACATTGACTTTTACCTTTTATTTGTCAGTTAAATTTTTCTATAATATAATATTGATCTTGACCAACCACTAATATCTATTTAAGGGGTTATTCCTCTTCTTTATTATAGATAATCTCATTTCAATGTACAAGCTCACACCTCACATATATACAATGAGTGTGTTTGCCTTACATTTACAGTAAGATTCACTAGGAAAAAGTGATTATAATTTATTCTTCACTCATCATTGGAAAATCTTTTCCACCTATAACTTCAGATATTGAAGAAACATCTTCTACACATTGATATATGTTGTTACCCTGCCTAAATACTCTAACCACCGTACCATTAAACACCATTTCCTTTTCTGTTGGTCTTCACTTAAGAATATTTTCGATGATTCTCACCATATTGACCTATATCACTATCTCTTTGAGAATTTTATATGGGGATACTTTACCCTTTTGAACGAAACATACATAATATCCCCAACACAACAATTCAAACATCTTCCCTTAATTTACATTTTAAAACTAAAATATAGAGCAAGAGTTGAAGATAAGAAAATGTCTCCTAAAAATTTGATAACTGAAAGTCTTGGCCGATATACTCTATAACTAAAGGGCCGAACCAGTTCAAATACCCATTTCGTGAGTGTCTGGGGAAGGGAATACTCTAGGCAGTCTTTCTCTTACTTTTTACAGAGAGACTGATTTGAACCCACGACCTGACATACCACGGCAAACAAACTTACCGCTAAACGAAGCCGGCCCTTCTATATTATATAACAAGAACAAAAAAAAAAAAAAATCCCATCACTAACATGGCTATGCCTATTCAGTGCTATACATGAGACTCAAATCCCTGCTTTAAGTGATGTTTGAATCACGAGCACTGCTATTTGTATAGAAAAGATTTTATGAAATAAGTTACGTATTACAAACGTCACCATTGCATGTGACCATTTCTCACCTACCCCTGTTTTTCACAAGTGACTAACACACTTTATTCAATTTTAATCCGAGATTTTTTTAAAAACTTAAAACAGGTTGCCACCTCATTCAAAAAGATCCTAATAAAATCATTTCTTTGGGTCAAAACATTCTTATCAGTTATCACAAAATATTACAATCCGTCTCTTTTTATCGTTGGAAAGCCATTTAACAAAACGGTGTGTTTAATTATTACCGTATATATTGGCAGAATTACGGACAGAAATATCTGACAGAATATTCCGTCAATAAAGTGGTCATTAGTCCTTTTAAGCTTGAATTGGTTAGTGTTTCTAGTAGTGTTTATACCAAATCTTGACCTGTTCTCTTACCCCGCTAAATGCTTCAAATCATGTAGTAATTAACACTTTCCTTAATTCATTTTACCATCTTCCAAGGATTAAGTTGAAAAAAAAAAAAAAGAGTTGGAAAGAAAACCTGCAAACTCAATGCTAGTGGCAATTCAGGTAGGCATGACATGTTTTTGAATTTTAATGTTCCAGGAACGTATTCTCATTTCATTAAAAATGTGATATTTGAATTAATTTTTTCTTTCTTTCTTCTCTGTGCAGATATCACACTTTCTGCCCAGTTTTGATTGACTCGTCCCACTGAGTAACAATGGTGAGCCACGATTGGAGGGGAGAGGGGGCGAAAATTAATTTTTTATCTTGCATAACACAACTATTTATTTTACCTATTGACCTCATAGGAACTCATTTAGGTAATTTCTTACCAAAATATTAACATTTAACAACATTTGAAAGACTAAAAAATATACTATTGATCGGTTCCAACAGATATAAAAAGTAGTTTAAAGCAATAATTAAAAAAAAGAGTGTCTTAACTAAAACAATGCTTTTAATTATATTCTTTTTTTAAATAAAATAAGAGACTGCAACCAAGTTGCCCAAAAAGTGAATCTTTTAAGTTAGAGCATACTCATTTTCTCTATATGAAATTACTACACAAAGAGAAACACAACCATGCAAATGAAAAGAGAGCAAAAGGGTGACAAAAGGACAAAGCTTTCATTAACCAAAACATAGCATATGAAAATAAAAAAGAAAATGCAGAAAAAGTTACACATAACACATACACATTAGGTGAAGTGGAGATAGATTTCAACTTAGATCTCAAATCAGAACTTCCAAAAAAAAGCATATTTAACAATAACAACAGTACTATGTTTGACCTTCAACTACATTAAATTTTTTTTTTTGGAGGGGGGAGGGGGGCGGCCGCCCACCCTAGCCTCCCCCTGTCTCCACCTCTGCTGAGTAAATGATCATGATAATTTCACTAAATACGACAAACATAATTATTCATATCAAAATTATTAACACTAACATGGTCATTTTAGTTTACATATTGACATGATATAAATAATCAGTCAAGTTCAAATCACATGAATAAATAACATAAAATCATATAAAATATGTCAAATTACATGAATAACTTCAAAATTCATAAATAAAAGTAGAGGTAAATATGTAATTATTTGAGTCTAAAATTTCAGGTCATGTTGTTGGATTACACAAACACAAATATCACTAACACGAATAATATACGATTTTTTTCAAATGTCATTTTCATGTTGATATTAATTCGACAAGACCATGAATATGAAAATTTCACATTATGTTCGAATTGTGTTGGGGTGAGGTGTAGGAATTTAAAAGTTCACACCAAATAAGAAAGAAAATCAAATAATAAAATCTGACATAAACTTATCATCATAATCCACCAGCTACTAATATTGCCAATCTCATTACTAGTACTTTCATTGTGCCTAATCTAGCTCGAATACACTATCATTATGTCATTGTCAGATGATTCTCATTATGCAAAACCTTACGAAGTATTATTAAAATCGGTTCAGTTGTTGACCCGATCGAGGTACCAAGTCACTAGGTCATTGGTTCAACCAGTGGATCACTTGTTGAACTGCACGACCCGATAATTATATGTAAATCTATAATTTATATTAAAAAATTATAAACATATTTAAATGGCTGAAAAAAAATAATATAAATTCTAAATACTTTAATACAAAAAATAATAAATTATACATTATTGTCGAATAAAGAATCAAATAAATATATAATGCCTGTGACACTAGTGTTTCAGGTTCAGTAAACGACTTCTCTAATTATAAATCAAATCAAAATTTCCTACATAGTGCATAACTGAAATAATGTTAATATTGTAGGTATATAATTTATGTAAGTCAATAAGCAACCAATTATTCAAATATGTCAATTATGAAGATAAAAAAATTGAAAATTTTTTTTTTTGGAATTTTTTTTTAAATATACAGCCGGGGTCTTTTCACCAAAAGCGGCCGGGTCACACTGAATTTGGTATTTGGCCGATCCAATGTGACAATCAGACCAATCAAATGACTGGTTCCCCGGGTTACGTGTTCACCGGTCCATCCAGTTTACAGAACAATGAGTGAAATACAAATCCATCCCTATCATCCGATAGATATGCATATATACATGAGTAGTATTAAATTAGTAAACTGTTATCACTCGATCTTCACCCTCCATCATCTTAACATTAAAATCATTTACTTCTCAACCATTTACACCAAAGCTGCACCTGGAAGCTTAGTGTTCCAAGCTAGATCTTCCTTTTCCTCTTGCATTTTATGGAAGATATACACAACTCTGAAATAATTTCCATGTAACTATGAGGACCCATTGTATGTCCATATTTGATTAGGTGGCATTCTAGAAGGGTCAAAGTCAAATAATTATTGCCGTTTCAACATCATTTGAAGACCTTTCTCAACAACATGATGGTGACCAACAAGGAAAGCAAAAACACCAATTTCTACCACCTTGCCTTTGTGCAGTTTCAGTTTCAGGATTTGGAGGTGGCAATGGCTTCTCTGGCTGCTGCTGTTCAATTTTATCTTGCTTTACTGAGTCCACTGTTGCAAAACTAGTTCTTCCTCCATCAGCGGTCAATCTAAAAGAAATCAAGAAGGAAATGATGGTTAGTAGCAGGATATTAAAAGAATCAAATTATTGAAAGGATACCTAAATTTTTCTGTTCACATTAATTGGATACCAAAATTTAACATGGCTGAGATTTACGATATGTATGATTAGCAATCCAAAGAAAATGCAGCACTATATAATCAACTGCTTAAAAACATTGCCTGAAACTAGACATTGAGAAGCATAACATGAAGTAACAAATAAGTAGTCTTGCACATCTGATTTCTGTTAAATTTATGCCACCTAAATTAGTGGGAAATATTTAATATGCTCCAGGCCCATCTATGCTTCAGTGGTCCAAGCCAATGAAAAGTAGGTATTTTCTGACTTGCTTGTATGAAGGAGAGAGAAATTTTGTTTTTTTCTCCGAGTGACAGCTCCTCAATTGAAGGAGAGAGAAATTTTGTTTTTCTTCTCCAAGTGACAGCTCCTCAATTGAAGGAGTAGGTGTGCCAGGACTATTACAAATACTCTCAAATTAGTGATGGTAAATTTTTATAATAAGATATTATTGAACTTCAAGTTATCATAGTATGAGTTATTTGCAAACAAAGAACATTTCATACCTCCTAAATTGTAACATTAATGCATTGGTCATCTATATTGGGTTGTAAGAGGTTAGAAGAACTAGTCTGCAAATGATACTACTTTTGCTTAACTCAGATTCCACCAAAGAAGAATATCTAATTGATTTCAATCATATTTCACAACAGCTTTTGACACATAGCTATGCTAGCTTATTGGTGAGGTTTGTGTGTGTGAGAAAAAACATATTCTCAGTCTTGTTGGTTTGCATTCGAAGGGCCGACTTGGCTCAGCGATAAGCTTGCTTGCCGTGGTGTGTCAGGTTGTGGGTTCGAATCAGTCTCTCTGCAAAAAGTAGGGGAAAGACTGTCTAGAGTATTCCCTTCCCCAGACACTCACGAAGTGGAGGTAATTTAAAGTGAACCGGGACCACCATTTTTAGGTGGTCCCTTAGTGTAAATAGGAGGGTAAAATTGGAAAATTGAAAAAATAATAAGGGTAAAAAGGAAAAGAGAAAATTAATGTTGTGAGTGGGAGCACCAAAAGATTCGGTGGTCCTAGAGCATATTAAATATTTCCCACGAAGTAAGTATTTGAACTGGGTCGGCCCTTTGTTGGTTTGCATTTAATATATCCAGACTCTAGAGTCTCCTTAGAGAAGTTATGGCATAATGATAAAACAATCATATAAGCAAAGATATGATGGAACTCACATAGGAAATTGAAATGAACGGGTGCTTATATCACTCTCAATTGAACGGTATGAGACACTGGCATAATTCTTGGATTCCTCTCTAGGGACATTTATTGTTTGTTTACCATGATCATCATCTGGAGTTTTGTCCAACACAGTTGTTGTCTCAACTGCTGTTGATGTTTCTGTTTTTCTTTGGTCACCCTCCACAACCAAATCTTCAGTTTCATTTGATGTTTTCTCACAATCATCCTCAACAGCTAAATCTTCAGTTTCATGATCTGAAGTTTCTTTATGGTCATCCTTCACATCTAAACCATCTGCAGTTTCATCTGATGACTTTTTATGGTCATCCTTATCAACCAAGTCTGCAGTTTTATCTGATGAATCTGATGACACAGAGTGTATCTCCTTGTCCACTTTTTTGTCATTAGTTGTTACCTCTTCTTGAGCAGGTGGCAGTGCTGGAGGCATGGGCAATAATTCCCCAGATCTGAACATAAAAGCATGATCCATTGAGAAACTGTTGTTTCCTAAGTGTAGGCTAAATAGTGATTCATTTGAGGTAAGACTCCATTCCATAGGACTTGCAGGTCTAGAAAACACAGAAGAAGGTATTCTATTTGGGTCATAACCATTAGGACTCATATACTGAATTGGAGGAGATTGTGTAACGGATCCACTTTGAAAACTCCACACTGGAGAGCCACATCCAGCATCCTTAGTTTCAAAATTATCTATGCTATCATCATCTGATGAATCTGAAGAATCTGATGACATAGAAGAACTTGAGTGTTTTTGATTAGCAATAGGATCATCATCGTCTTCAGGAAGATCAAAATGCACTTTCAATTTCTTACCACTATCTCTCCTATTCTCATAACTCAAGAAAGCCATTAATTTTGAAGCTCTACAAAAAAAAAGCAAGACAAGTAGAAGCACTTTTAGACCACAATTGTTACAAAATAGCTATTAGATTATAGCAATAGCATACAATTTTGATAATAGAGTCAAATTTTGATAATAGAGTCAGAAAAAGTGATTGTGTAATGTTATAGAGATTCGTTTTGTCGTGCCGTAGTGAGCCCTTCACAAAATATTGCGTGTTTAGGAAATCTTTTTATGTCATATTAAATGATAAATGTAAATCCCATAAAGTTAACAAGTTTATCTATTGATGATGTTTTGGGCACTAAAAGAAAAGTTTCAATATGTTAATATATGCCATGCATGTAACACCCACAACATATTACGCTCATCCTTATACAATAAGAGATCGTTTGCATCATTAGCATACAACATGTAATCTTCATGATTTCAAAAAAAAAAATTGGGTAACCAAAAAGCCTTTTTTTTTTTTTTAAATCATTAAATAAAATATTGGGGAAAACTTCAAAAACTTACTCAAATTTGCAGAATTATAATTCAGGAAACCTAGTAGCTTCAATTTGATTATAACGATCCTTCAATAGAAAAATTGGTGTTTTGCACCGGAAATCAGGAGATGGAAAATGACAAAGAAAATTAAGATGAAAATTTGAGGAAAAGAGGGAGAAATTGGAAATGGGGTTAGGAAAAATTAAGGAGATGAAATCTGGGTTTTGGGGTATATGGGTTTGTCTATGGAGAAACACAGAAAGGGTTGACATTGTTAAAGGAAGGTAAGGAGAGGATAACGGGAATGAGAAGGTTCATGTAACAGAGTGATTAATCATAATGTATCAGAATTGAACCAACTCTGGTGGCCGTTAGAACCTTATACCGTTAGAGCCTAATTAAAACATGTTAGGTAACTATGACAGTTAGATATTAAAAGAAAAATATTATTTTGATTAAACCATATGTAAATCACATTATTTTGATTAATCCTTATATTTATCTCTCTTCCTTTATTATTATTTATCCACCTTTGTAAGATTATAATTCTTCTACCGAACAAATCCTTATGTCTAATGACTTAACATTCGATTAATAAGTCTTATACTAAATCTTAACCGTCGATTGTTGTGCATGTTGTAATTTTTTGGGAATTAATAGTTAATTAATGAGTGTGACCCAATAAATCATAATCGTTAGACTCACGGAAATCAACGATTAAGATTTGGTATAAAACTTATTATTCTTACATCAATGAATAACATGTCCCATACACACACATATATATATATAGAGAGAGAAATGTTATACTTACAACCTATTTTTGTTTTTAACCTCTTGCAACCATATCATAAATGATGATTTTCGCCAATCATTGATTATTATTTTCACAAATCAAATTCATTAATTAATTATTAATTCGCAATAAATGATAACCGTTGATCGGCGAGAATCAACTTTTAAGACTTGATTGTAAAATATTGTAAACGAAAATAGGTTGTAAATATAATCTTATATATATATATATATATATATATATATATATATATATATATATATATATATATATATATATATATATATATATATATATATATATATATAGGGTCAGGATCATTTTACCCCAGTGTAAGTTACACTCTTAATCTTAATCTTGTTCGTTAATCCTATTTTTGTCTAAGGGCTCAATTTCTTTAATAATGTGAGCCATTGGATACAAGTGGATCAATGGTCAAGATTGAATGTAAGACTTCTAACTCTTACACTGGTGTAAGAATATCCTGCACCATATATATATGGGATAAAATCCGTTTACAAACTTTTTTTTTTTTGCAAATTACACTAAGTACAACCGGATCCGTTTACAAACTTTTTTTTTTTGCAAATTACACTAAGTACGACCGGTTGTACTTAGTGTAGTTTGTAGGAGTTTGTAAACAAAAAAGTTTGTAAATATAACATGCCCCTATATATATATATAGAAATATTATATTTACAACATCTTTTTACTTATAATCAAATCTTAACCGTTGATTTCTGTCAATCTAACGGTTATAATTTATTGAGTCATAATTATTAATTAATGTAGATTTTTGAATTTTAAAAAAGTTAATACAGTTGATCATGTAATCCTTAAAACAAACGTCATTTTTGTTCTAGAAACATGTTTGTTCTGCTGCATTGAGAAATCTAAACCAAAAAGCCAAAAATAGAGAGTAGCCAAAATGGAAAAAAAACGGGGTAATGTACAGAAGGGCAATGTTGAAAATATGATAACAATAGAGGGTAATTAGAGAACTAAGAATAAAAGAAGTTATCCAGAGTTTGTGACTGTAATTGATACAGGCTATTTGGATGATAATTTTGGTCTCATATTTGTCCAAAACCTTAGCATAAAATAATTGCTATGGTAGGAGTTTTGCAGCCTCTACCCTTCAATGTTGGAGTTCGGTCCCTCCACCGTAAGCTATGTAGTTATCTTTTCTGCTTTTGAGCTTTGTTCTCAACATACATTTTTTTTGCAACCCAGAACATGAATTAAGTGTATCCTATCTATATGTACATGCATCTGCTCTTATGACAGGAATTGTCCATTGACATGTTTGCAACTGAAACAGAACAATTGTTGCCTTGTTGCTAATGATTGTTTTAAAATTGAAGTTTTGAGAGCATTTTTATGATTCATCCATAAGACCATAACCATTAGTATACATGAACAGCCGCAAATATAAATTTCTCTGCTCTTAAAGTACTCTAATTATAGATAAATAACATTCTTATCATTTGCAGCTACACGAAGTTACCATATTCAGAATCCACTAATCCATATAACATCACCAGGTCCAATTAAATGTTTTAATTCTTTAATCCATCAGAGACTGCCTCAAGTTACAGGTGATTGCAGAAGTAAAACCAAGGTATATATATCTATCTATGCAATCTTTTCTAAAATAATAGTATTATTGTGATTAATTTGATTATTTGCTACCCTAAAACAATTTTTTTTTTAATATATCTTAGCATTAATATTTATTAATGGGTTCGATTGTTCTGCAGAGATACTGCATATAAGTTATCTGCAGTAAGGCCAATACGATGTCATTTTGGGACGGAAATTATGTGTTTTTGTAATTTTAACTTATTTCATGGTTATAATAGTCTTTATATTTATAATTTTTAAAGATTTCAATACCAAAACGATGTCGTTTTGGGAATAAATGTAAATAACTTTGTAGTATCTGAAAAAACATTTTTTTTTTCCTTTATTAATATGATCAATAAATATGTTGTTCATACATTTGGTCAAAACAAAAATTATCAGTTCAAAGCTACTAAGAAATGTTATATTGGTGTGCCTGCTCACATATGTTAATATGCAGAATATGCAAGTACATTTTCTGTTTTTGTTCTAACAATTAACATGCACTTTTCCTATTAGGTTTTTGCATTGAGGAGGAGAAGGGCAAATGAGAGGACTGAAACTTATGTGCTATTAGAACCAGGGCAGGATGAGAAGTTTGTTTCTGAGGAAGAATTGAAAGCCACGTTAAAAGGGTGGCTGAAAAATTGGCCTGGTGAGGCTCTTCCTCCTGATCTTGCAAGATATGAGACCATTGATGATGCTGTTTCTTTTCTAGTGAGGTCTGTTTGTGAACTTGAAATTGATGGAGATGTTGGCTCTGTACAATGGTATGAGGTCCGTTTGGAGTGAATAGATATATATAATCATTCCATCAACCATTCCATTCTCTTGTAATGAGTAAATAGTTAATTTATTAATGAGTAAATACTTTTTTTATCCTCATCAAATTTCAAGATACTCGCTTTAGTCCCTATTATTCATGGTCCCTAAGAAATTCAAAATGTATTTAGCTGAAATCGTGGTCTCACAAATTAAAAAAAAGACTCACATTAGTCCCTCAAAAATACCAAAACGGGTCTGCTTTGAATTTTTTAGGGACCACGAATAATCATTTTATTTGTTAGGGACTAAAGCTAAGATTTGTTGAGGACCCACATTAGTCCCTCAAAAGTACCAAAATGGGTCTGCTTTGAATTTCTTAGGGACCACGAATAATCATTTTATTTGTTAGGGACTAAAGCTAAGATTTGTTGAGGACCAAAAAGAGTATTTACCCTTTATTAAGAGACCTTAAAATTTGTATAGTTGTATTGAACTAGTGCAGCTACTATACTTACATTTAAACAATAGGTAAAAGTTCACCAATGTCCCTATGGTTTTTTTATCACATATGTCTATGTAGTGCAAAAGGGTATGTTTTTCTATCACATATGCCACTGTGATTTTTATTTTTTTATTTTTTACAAAGCAAAGTACATATGTGATGAAAAAATCACATGGTCATAGATGATTCTGAAGCAAACCACGTATCAGTGAACTTTTCCCTAAATAAAATAGATTATCTAGGAAAGTTGTGTAAAAGTTGAGAAGAAACAAGAATCAACAATTCTACAAGACAAGGGTAAAATACAATGATCCTATTGGAATCCTTACCATAAGTTGTTCAAGGTTTAAAAGAATCTGGAAGTACAAAACTTCTTAACACAACAACAGATTTCAGCTATAAAAGCCTATTTGGGAAAAAAAAAAAAAAAAAAAACCACAAGGGCTTCACAAACTTCAAAGGCCTAATAAGCTTAAAATAGGAAATAATTACATAACAGACAGTTCTTTAACATAGGAAACAAAGAGATAACTGAACAAAGGTTCATTGAATTCGTCAAGTTGTGTTGATCTTCTCATCAACCAGCATTGGAAGATTGTTCTGAAAAGGACTCACATCCTGCAAGAACATGTCTGGGATCTGCAGTAGTTGACATAAACTAGCACTGTTACATCACACTGAAAATTAAAGGGCACCCAAAACAAACACTAATGAATACACAACAAGGTTATAGCAGAACAAGGTTTTATTGGTACCTTTGGTTGGTTTTTACCAGGTGGTAATAGTGCACCACCCTTTTTACTTCTGGCAAGAAGCCCTTTGGTTACTGGGGAGATCAACAAATCAGTTGGACTTGTATACCTAAGAAAATCAAGAACAACATAAAAAAGACAACACATGTTCATGTCACTAACCACATGATGAAGTCATTTGCATGTTCTCTTCATAAAACTTTAAGGAAATGATTGCATATATATGGTGATATATATAACATATATATACCTTTCAGGGTATTTGAATGCCTTGGGAACTCTAAGACGATCTGGGGTTACAGATTTGCGCAATTCATTAGAAGAGTTTTGATCATTCAGGCCTTTTTGTTGAACTGGAGTTGGTGTTTTGCATTCAGGGTCAGGTGTTTGTGATTGAACTGGGACTTTTGGTGGCGTTGTTTTGAGCATGTTTTCCATGAGATTCTACTTGGGTTTTTCTTGTGTAGTTTACAAAAACCCCTTATATGGAACAAGGAAAAATGTTGAAATGGGAAATGCAAGAGGTTAGGAGCAAGTATAAGAAAAATGGTGGAAGAAAATATGACCGTTTTAGCAAAAGGGATCGCAACGGTCGAATTGTGTGAACTACGAAGCAATGCTTAGATTTGGGATTCAAATATGTCATTCGTTGAGGATGAATAAAAAATATTTAATATGTTGATAATTCAAATAATTTTACCTTTTATTTATTAATGGGAAAAATATATATCCTTTTAAAAAATACAACCTTATATCATTTTAGATCCTAAACGTTGATTTCTGTCCATCAACGGTTATAATCTATTGGGTCAAATTTAATGGGATAAATTTATTATTAATTAATTAATAATTTTGATCCAATAAATTATAACCGTTGATGGACGGAAATCAACGGTTAGAATTTAAAATGATATAAGTTTATATCCTTTAAAATGACAGATGTTATTCCCTTAATTAATATGAGCTGATCCAACAAAGTAATATATTAGCGCAACCAACCCATGTAACATGAGGGAAATTTAAAAGAGTTAAAATGTATTTTGTGTTATTGATTTTTTTTTTTGGTCCGTAAATCCTGACAATGAGTACGAGATTCATAAATCCGTATAAGATTATATGTCTCACTAATATGTTAAAAATTATAATTGATAAAAAGGGTTTTTCCCGCATAATTTATTGAATTACAACAGGTATTAAGATATAATACTTAATATGGATCCTATGAATCAAAATGCCTAGTCCATGAAGAGGATGACCAAATAAAATCAATTATAACTCAATAAGCGTCTTCACAATGGCATTAATCAAACATATTTTAGCCATGAATGAAATATAATACAACATACAAGCCCAATCACATCTTGCAATATAATGTAAGCTTTGTCAATGTAAAATTTATCTTTTTCCTCTTCATTTTTCTAATTAAGTGGATTTTTTTTAGTCATAGTGTTTTATGAAAATGAAAATAGGTAAAATGATAATTCACCGGATCCACTAGGATTAGCTTAGTGGTGTGGGATGTGTGTGTTAGATATATGTAGTGTGTAAGAACCCGCACCGCTAATTAAGGTAATTAGCGAGTTAATTATGATAATTAGGAAATAATTCCATAATTGACCTAAATAATTAATATTGGGCTTAGATAATTATATTGAGTGAGTAAAAATGCTGAAAGTCGCTTTTCGGAAGAAAAGCGCAGATACCGGTTCTGCTACTCGGTATAATTGCGTACCGGAAAAGTATCCCGGAAAATTATAACGAATGCATGATAATTACTAGAATATTATGTAGGACTTGTAAAACAAGTTTCAAGTCAAAATAACGTAATCTGATGCCAGAACTGATACTGGCTATGGAAAAGCGCGTACCGGAAAGGTGCTCCGAAAAATAAAATAAAAATATGACAAATCTTAGAAAAATGCGTAGGTCTAGAATCCGAAGTTTGGGATCAATATCTTTTACTTTGCGATTAAGGCTAATACTGCGCGGTTAGTGCTTGGGCCTATAAATAGACCCACTTAGCACAAAACCCTAGGCAGCATCTTGATCCTACGTGAGTCTTTGGTGGCTGAAGGAAGCATTCACTGTTTCATTGCTCTCCTTCACCATTCTTGAGCCTTGGATCAATCCTTCTTTGTTTCTTCCTCTCTTCTTCTTACAAACACATAGTAGGGTGGGTTGTGAGGGTGTGAGGAGGTGCTTGCTGCACACTCAGCCACTGTTGAGTGTATTCTTGAGGGTTGGTTGTAGTGTGAGTTGTGTGAGTGGGAGTTGTGTGTGTTTCCTTGGTAGTGGAAGCTCCAAGAAGCAACCTTTGGGTGGAAAGACCAAGTCTTGTGCACCATTTTCGTGCACCCTTGTTTGGCCTGAGTTGAGGAACCTTGTGAGCTCCAAGAGCACCATTGTTGGCTGCTCAAAGCTTGGGGTAAGTGTTCTACACCTTTGATCTTAAGTTTAATGCTTAAAGTTGGTGTCTTGACATGTAAAAAGATAAAATGAAGTAACCAACACCTAAATGAACTTGTATATGCTTAAAGATGCATGCTTTAACGTGTACATGTGTTAAAAGTTGGATCTTTGGGATGGATATTCACGAAATGCAGAAACTGCATTCTGTCGTGAGATATCCGGATATCTGTCGAACAGATATCCGGATATCAGTATTCGGATATGGTATCCGGATATTGATATCCGGATATGGGATCTGGGTATCCGGATATGACATATCCGGATATGTCCAGTGTGATATCCGGATATGGCATATCCGGATATGCCTCTTCTGATATCCGGATATCCTAGGTTCTGCGCAGACAGTAGCTTTTCTGTATGAACAGTAAGCTATGGGGTGTGTGTGGACCCTAGTTTAAGGAAGTTGAACTTCTGTAATAAATGGACTAAGTCAGAATCACATGATTAAGGGCTTATGGCTTTGTTGGAAGCCTTAAGACGTAAAACGTAAAGGAAAGGCGTAGTCTTTAAGTTGTATGCTTGTTGTACATTAATATTGATGTATTATTGGTCCATATCAGATTGTGATACTGCTGTTTGTGGACTTGTGAGTGGTTGGACTCTTGACTTGGATAGCTAGCTTGCAAGGTAAGCTTTCGTGTCCTCGGTTTAGCCATTTTGATGTTCCACCATGTCCCATGGGGATGGGTTTATGCATGCTGTGTTACATGCTTTGATTATTTTGTAATGCTGTTGAGCTGTTTATATGTAATGAGCTATTATGATATGCATGTGGTGTCCACCTATACGGTAAGCCTGAGTATGTAGTACATACAAGATGGTGAGGCTGTGGTGAGGTACAGGTAGCGTCCTGGTACTCATGTAGGCATAGACGTATTCCTACATTTCTCTGGCCAGTAGATTTGATATGCACACATGACATGATTAATTGCTGCATCGCATGATTTTGGAACTTATATTGTAAATACTGTTTTTGAACTTATATTACACATGTAAGTGAGCTTGGGGTGGAGACTCCTTGAGGACCCCTTGTCTTACTGAGATTTCTTGTTAGAGATCTCACCCCACGTTTGGGGACGCTTATTTCAGGATCAGGTAATGTTGAGGGCTCAGGTGGCAGGAGGCCAGAGTTGAGCTGATTGATGATATGCTGACTGCTGTTATGCTATTTTCTACTGTTGTTTATGTTTTCTGCTTTAATTATGTTAAGTTTATGTTGAGACTATTTGTGGGCATTGTTGCCTTATTTGGTGAGCATGGGGTTTGTCCATGCCACATGATTGTGTTACTGTCTTTTAGTTAATGTTGTAATTAAAGTATCAGGATTTGACCCAGGCTACCTGTGTAGTCCTGTGGCTTTAGATACACACATTTATTTATGTACGAGGTATTCAGTTAGTTGTCTTGCAATTTACATACAGGCAGTATTTTTATGAAAATGATTAAGTAATCAAGTTGGTTAAGTTAATGACGTCATAATTGAATTAAAGAAAAAGTTATTCCGCATTTTAATTAAGCGTGGCTTAATACGATAGTGTGTTAACAGACCGGGTTAACACGGGCTGTTACATAGTGTAGTGGTGTGTGTTCAATTCCTATGTAATGCAAAATGATAATTCACTTTTGTTTTGATCCACATAACAAATAACGAGTCCTACGGTCTTCATTAATAATGATCCCTCTTGGATTGAACATGGACGTCGTTTGTAGGAGTCGATAAACTTCGACTCCAATCCAATTATGGTGAGCATGCACAATGCAAAACAGAGCCATGAGTATTACCAACAACCGCAACCAAACTCTAATGCGTTGGACTGAACAACCCCAAGTCGAATAAGGTCCTATTTGAAGTTCTTATATTTTGTGAACTTTATTGATGATTAATTAATCTCGTTACATCTAAGTTTTCTTGATAAAGAATCACTTTAAATTGTTGTCATGACCCAAATTTCGAATCATGTTTGGCGCATGGACTAAGATAACCATAACATCCCTTAATTTTGTATAACAATCTACCAAAAGTTCCAACAACAAAGAGAAAGGAAAAAATTAATACCTAGAATTTTTTTGAAATATAATTATGACGATATATTAAATAATTGTTTTAAATAAGTTTGGAAATATCTTTTATAATTATTTGACAAAAATACTTACATATAGTCTATGTAGCACCGATACCGACACGGGACACGTGACACGATACGACACGACACTCCGACACGTTAATTCTAAAAAATGTCAGATTTCGACACTTTAGGACACATTTTGATATTAAATAATATTTTTAATTTATGTAGTGTATATTATATTTAATATTCAATAATTTAACAAAAAATAAATCTAAACTTATAATATTCATAAATTTTGCAAAGAAACATAAGATATCTCAAATATTTATATTAAACTCAATAAAATAGTAATCGTGATCCAACGAATCTAATAGTTGGAACTAAAACGCAATCTTTAAACTTTTTTTGAGTTTCTATAATGCGTGTTGGAGTGTCGGGGAGTGTCAGAGTGTCCGAGAGTGTCGGAAAGTGTCGGACACGACACGTCAGGGTTTTTGAAGTGTCGGTGCTTCATAGCATATAGTGTCAAAGAACACTCTTCTCATGAAGTATTTGTCAAAGCATTTAAATTAGGGCATAACTTTCCTCATTTCACAGGACACAACTCACTTTTTTTTTTTGGCTGACATAGTTAAATGTGAGGCTACCACATTTTTTATTTTTTTTTTGCAAAAAAAGAACAATTGGCTCACATTTCGATCTATCATTAGGATATACAATAGTTTTTATTGTAATACGATAAATTGTTTCCCTTTAAATTAAGAATAGATAGCAATATTAAATATCAACATCAATAACACTTTTAACCCAAGTTAATTGGGGTCAGTGGTAGATGAACCAAATGACATATAAGAGAAGATTAAATAAAAAGTAAAAATAAATAAAAAAATAAAATAAATAATTAATTAATTAAAAATAAATAATAAAAATAAATATTAAAAAACAAAATAAATAAAAATAACAATAGAATAAAATAAATAAAAATAAAATAACAATTGGGGAGGGGGAAATAAGATAAAAGACAAAAAGGGTAAATAAAGAGAGGGGGATTGAAGAGGAAAAGGACTAAAAAAGGATCATCTGGAACATAGGAATAGCAACGGCTTTTAACCTTCCACCATACTTATAGCTTTTTTCCATTTCGTCTTAAGACACACTGTCCGCCAATCTATATCCCACTCCATTAAGTCTTATTTAACTATCATTCTCCAGGTAAGTTTCGGTCTACCTCTACCTCTCTTTGTGTCGAGCTCTTGGTAACAAACTTTTGTTCTTACAGGAGCATCCAGAGGTCGTATCATTACTTGCCCAAATCACCTCAATCTATGTTCCTCATTTTTTCAGTTACCGGTACTACTCCTACCTTTCGTCGAATATCTTCATTTCTTATTTTATCCACCCACGTATAACCACACATCCACCTTAACATTCTCATTTCTGCTACTCCCATTTTATGCTCGTGTTGCCTATGTGCTGGCCAACATTCAGCTCCATATAACATAGCAGGCCTTACTGTTGTTCTATAGAATTTTCCTTTTAGCTTAAGGGGAATTTTGCGGTCACCCAAAAACCTAGATGCACTCTGCCATTTCATCCATCCTGCTCTGATTCTATGATTTACATCTTCATCAATCTCACCACTTTTTTGCAAAATTGATCCCAGGTGTCTAAAAGAATCCTTCTTGGGTACCTCTTGACCAAGTAGATGCACTGGGTCTTGATCTCAATCTCTTACTAGAGAAAACTCACATTTCATATACTTAGTCTTGCTCCGGCTTAGGGTGAAATCTTTAGACTCCAAAGTGCTTCTCCACAATTCAAGTTTCCAATAACATCGTCTCTGGTCTCATCAATAAGAACAATATCATCAGCAAAAAGCATACACCACGACATTTCCTCTTGAATGTCTTTTTCTAGTTCATCCATCATTAAGGCAAAGAGATAAGGACTCAGAGTCGAACCATGGTGTACACCTACTGTAATAGGAAAATAACTTGACGTTCCATTACAAACTTTCATACAAGTAGTAGCCCCATCGTACATATCCTTGATTGCATTTATATACTTTAAGGGTACTTTTTTCTTCTCAAGAACCCACCATAAGAGTTTTCTTGGGACCCTATCATATGCTTTTTCAAGATCTATGAACACCATATGTAAATCCTTCTTTTTTTCTCGATATCTTTACATCAATTGAGGCATCAAGAAAATAGCTTCTGTGGTACATCTTCCTGCCATAAATCAACATTGATTCGCAAAAACCCTGGTCTCTCTCCTCAAACGATGTTCAATAACTTTCTCCCACAACTTCATAGTATGGTTCATAAGCTTAATGCTTCTATAGTTTGAACAATTCTGCATATCTGCCTTATTTTTGTAAATAGGCACAAACACACTCTTCCTCCAAGCATCAGACATCTTATTTTTTTGAAAAATCTTATTGAAAAGATTAGTCAGCCAATTTATTGCCACCTCCCTTAAGCCTCTGCACACTTCAATATGTACGCCATTGGGTCCCAAAGCTTTATTAGTCTTCATCCTCTTTAAGGCCTCCTTGACTTCATGTGTATTGATTCTGCGCACAAATCTTCTATTTCGATCATCATAAGCATCCTCCAAGCCCACTTCGCTTTTATCGCCATCCTCATTAAAAAGCTTGTTAAAGTAGTTCTCCATCTTTCATTTACATCTTCATCTCTTATCAAAAGTTTTTGGTTTTCATCCTTGATGCATCTAACATGGGTGAGGTCTTTACTTTTCTTATCCCTCATTTTTGCAAGGACGTATATACCTTTTTCACCACCTTTGCTCCCAAGATTTTTATACAAATCGGCGAAGAGCTTACCTGTAGCTTCTCGCACTGCTTTGTTTGCATTTCTTCTCGCCAAGCTAAACTTTTGAAAATTATTATCATTGGGACTTTTATGCAAAAATATAAAGCATTATTTTTTATTTAATTGCCTCTTGCACCTCTTCATTCCACCACCATGGTTCCTTTGTATGGAATCCAATTCCTTTGCTTTCTCCTAGCACCCTTTTCCCATATTTTGGATAGACATAGCCATCTCATTCCATATTTCATTAGCTCCTCCACCAAACTCGCATGGTCCTTCATGCAACATTCTTTCTTTGAACTCTAATTGTTTTTCCTCCTTTAGCTTCCACCATCTTATCCTTGGGTTCTGAGTCCTCTTCCTTATTTTAAGCACTTTTTTGAACCGAACCTGTAACAGCCCGTGTTAACCCGGTTTGTTAACACCATATCGTATTAAGCCACGCTTAATTAAAATGCGGAATAACTTTTTCTTTAATTCAATTATGACGTCATTAACTTAACCAACTTGATTACTTAATCATTTTCATAAAAATATTGCCTGTATGTAAATTGTAAGACAACTAACTGAATACCTCGTACATAAATATAATGTGTGTATCTAGAACCGCAGGACTACACATGCAGCCTGGGTCAAAATCCTGATACATTAATTACAACATTAAAGTAAAAGGACAATAACACAAACATGTGGCATGGACAAACCCCATGCTCACCAAATAAGGCAACAATGCCCAACAAATAGTCTCAACATAATCAGCATAATAAAAGCGGAAAACATAACAGCAAATCCAGCAAGACAGCATATCAGAATATCAGCTCAACTCTGGCCTCCTGCCACCTGAGCCCTCAACATTACCTGATCCTGAAATAAGCGTCCCCAAACGTGGGGTGAGATCTCTAACAAGAAATCTCAGTAAGACAAGGGGTCCTCAAGGAGTCTCCACCCCAAGCTCACTTACATGTGTAATATAAGTTCTAAAAACAGTATTACAGTATAAGTTCCAAAATCATGCGATGCAGCAATTAATCATGTCATGTGTGCTTTCAAATCTACTGGCCAGAGAAATGTAGGAATACGTCTATGCCTACATGAGTACATGGATACTACCTGCACCTCACCCACATGCTTCTCCATCTTGTATGTACTACATACTCAGGATTGCCGTCTAGGTGGACACCACATGCATATCATAATAGCTCATTACATATAAACAGCTCAACAGCATTTCCAAAATAATCAAAGCATGTAACACAGCATGCATAAACCCATCCCCATGGGACATGGTGGAACATCAAAATGGCTAAACCGAGGACACGAAAACTTACCTTGCAAGCTAGCTATCCAAGCCAAGAGTCCAACCACTCACTAGTCCACAAACAGCAGTATCACAATCTGATATGGACCATTAATAAGTCAATATAAATGCATCACAAGCATACAACTTCAAAGACTACGCCTTTCCTTTACGTTTTACGTCTTAAGGCTTCCAACAAAGCCATAAGCCCTTAATCATATGATTCTGACTTAGTCCATTTATTACAGAAGTTCAACTTCCTTAAACTAGGGTCCACACACACCCAATAGCTTACTGTTCATACAGTAAGGCTACTGTCTGCGCAGAACCCAGGATATCCGGATATCAGAAGGGGCATATCCGGATATGCCATATCCGGATATCACACTGGACATATCCGGATATGTCATATCCGGATACCCAGATCCCATATCCGGATATCAATATCCGGATACCATATCCGGATACTGATATCCGGATATCTGTTCGACAAATATCCGGATATCTCACGACAGAATGCAGTTTCTGCATTTCGTGAATATCCATCCCAAAGGTCCAACTTTTAACACATGTACACGTTAAAGCATGCATCTTTAAGCATATACAAGTTCATTTAGGTGTTGGTTACTTCATTTTAACTTTTTACATGCCAAGACACCAACTTTAAGCAAAATAAACTCATGATCATGGTGAGGTAACTTACCAAAGTTCAAAACAGAGGCAAGTTGTGCTCTTGGAGCCCTCTCAAGACACTTCAAACTCAGCCTAAGTATGAGCACGAAAATGGCACTTCAAGGTGGGTTGTTGCACCACAAGAAGGCACTTTGAAGCTTACAATGACTACCACAAAGTAGCCATCACTAAAGCTTCAAACTCAGCTCACTAACTACACACACACAGCAGTGGACACTGCCCAAGAACACTCCTTTCACTCTCACAAGGGTGATCACAAGTGTGAAGGAAGGAAGAAGGAGGAGAAACCAAGCCAAAGGTGAAGACTTGCTCCTCAAGGGTTGAAGGAAAAGAATGAAACAGAACCACCCCCCTTCAGCCACCAACTTCACGTTCAAAAATAAGGTCTCCTAGGGTTGTGTGCTAATGTGTCTATTTATAGGCACATGGCCACTAAACGTGCAATATTAGCCTTAATCGCAAAGTAAAAGATATTGATCCCAAACTTTGGAATCTAGACCTACACATTTTTCTAAGATTTGTCATATTTTTATTTTATTTTTCGGAGCACCTTTCCGGTACGCGCTTTTCCATAGCCAGTATCAGTTATGGCACCAGATTACGTCATTTTGACTTGAAACTTGTTTTACAAGTCCTACATAATATTCTAGTAATTATCATGCATTCGTTATAATTTTCCGGGATACTTTTCCGGTACGCATTTATACCGAGTAGCCGAACCGGTATCTGCGCTTTTCTTCCGGAAAGCGACTTTCAGCATTTTTACTCACTCAATATAATTATCTAAGCCCATTAATAATTATTAGGGTCAATTATGGAATTATTTCCTAATTATCATAATTAATTTACTAATTACCTTAATTAGCGGTGCGGGTTCTTACAGAACCTCTAGAACTACCAGCTTATGTTGCGTAGCAACACACTCTCCAGGGTAGACCTTGCAGTCAACACAAGAATTTCTATCTTCTCTTCTAGCCATGAAGAAATCAATTTGACTACGATTTTGGCCACTATGATAAGTGATAAGATGTGACTCCCTTTTCTGGAAAAAGGTGTTCACTAGCATCAAATCAAAGGCTAGTGCAATGTTCAAGATATCTTCTCCAATTCCATTTCTCGTCCCATAGCCAAAACCTCCATGAATTCTATCAAAACCTCCACTGCTTTTACCAACATGACCATTTAGATCTCCTTTCAAGAAAATCTTCTCCTCTTGTGGTATCCCTCTCAAAACCTCCTCCAAGTCTTCCCAAAATTGGTTCTTATCATTTGATTGCAACCCGACTTGGGGTGCATACACACTGAAGATATTCAAAATTAATTCACCCACTACAAGCTTAATTAGGATAATCCCGCCACCTTTCCTTTTGACATCAACAACTTTATCTCTGAAACTTCTATCGATCATAATTCCAACACCATTTCGAATTTTGTTTATACCTGTGTACAACAACTTGAAACCGGTACCTTCCATTTCCTTGGCCTTTTCTCCAACCCACTTAGTTTTTTGCAAGCAAACAATATTCACATTCCTTCTGGCAAAAACATCTGCTAGCTCCTTCAATTTACCTGTTAAGGTTCCTATGTTCCAGCTTCCCAATCGCATCCTTAACCTCTGGGCAGTACTTGCCGGCCATGCTCGCCCATCTGCGTGTTGGGACACTGACCTACTTTTCACCAAATCCGGGTGAAGACCTGGCGCCTTGCCTTGGTGCAAAAACCCTTGACCCATTTTTCACTACACCCGCGGTCCGATGCAATGCGTCGTTATGAAGGGTACGCCCCAACGAAATATCATAAGGGTTCATCTCATAAATATAGCTATTTTTTACGGCCGGCTCGCTACACCTGATGCCAACCCTCCTCCTTTATCCTAGCTTGGGACAGACCATGCATGCAAGTACGGATAGGCGGAGTTGTAGATAGCAATGTTAAAGAATAATATAAATAATTAAAAAGGCCCTCACCCAACATCTTAAGATTTTGTGTTGAAATGATTCTTTATATAATATCAGAGCTTTAGTGATCACAAGGTCACAAGTTCGATACTCACTTCCTCCCATTTCGTAGTGGAATTAAATAAGCATAAGGTAAACCAAAAAATTAAACCCGTGCAATATCCACGCTTCAAGCCCAAAGTGCTTTTGCGTGAGTAAGGAGGTATGTTGAAGAATAATATAAACAGTTAAAAAGGTCCTCACCTGACACCTTAAGATTTTGGGTTGAAGTAGTTCTTTATTTTTGTTTACAAACTTTTGATATTTTTCCTGACAAAACTTTTTACAAACTCTCATAAATGATATCTCAATTTCACCGTAATTGTTTTAAGGGATTAATTTTTTTTATGTTGTAGGAAATAATTTTATCTTCTTCGTACACATAAAAATTTATAGGCCCTATGTGAGGCCATGTGAAGAGAAAAGAGAAAAAAAATATGGATCCCACATACTTTATATATATATATATATATATATATGTATGTATATATATATATATATTTAAGATAAAATTATTTCCTATAACATGAGAAACACTGATCTCTTGTTTTAATCAATAAAAATGATTCGTTACTTATTGAAGTTTGTAAAAAAAAAACTTGAGAGAATAAATCTTTATATAATATCTGATCATACCAGTACTATATGGGCAGGCCAACTTGTATCGGGCCCTAATCACACACGGTTGAAGAGAGAAGACTTTGGGTTGTGTTATCTACTTCTTGGGCCGTTGATGGCTGTTAGTGGAGAGATTAATATGATTCTCCTTTGGCGCGACGACTCCAACTGGGGTGGGTACGTGCAATGACATTCTGATGCTCAAGTCAGTATCAAAACTAGGCTTATGTTGTATTCCTATTGAATTAGATGATTATACCTGGGTATGTCTTCTGATTGACTGCAGGTTCAGCTGGTGCCTTTCTGGCCTTATCTCTATATGTCAAGCTATCTTGGTAGAGTGGTGGCAAGCTGGAGCTGTCCTTCGTGTATTGGTTCTATGGCGCGGTGATCAGTTCCTTAACTTTGAAGTCATGTTAAAGGCGGTTTAGGCGCGATGAAGCCATTGCGCCCTTGATTCTTTATGCGTGACGAAGATATTCCACATTGTTTGGGCCTTATGTGTTTGGGCCTTAATCTTTGGATTTTAGCACTTGGTGGGCCTATTGTTTTTTATCCAGGTCAATATCATTTTCCTGTTTTTTTTTTTTTCTACATAGTGACCAATGATTAATTTTTTTTTTTTAATTTTGCACAAAATTCATTCATGTTTTTCTCCAATCAAATGTTGCTTAAAAAAAAGGGATTTGAAGAAGTCGAAAGCACGCGTTTGATTTTTCAAACTTGAAATTGCTATCCTTGGAAAATGGCAAATGTTCCAATTGAACCGAGTTCCAAAGCAGATATAATTAAAGGATTTTATTATTCTCATTTAACATTAGATAGTTATCTTATGTTATAGAGAGAAGATAGATTAGTCACACCATTATAAAAAAAGGGAAAAAAAAAGTGGGATATGAAAATCGAAGTGAGAGAACACGAGAAAATATATGTTATCTGAAAGGAGAGTCCATAATTAAAAAACATAATAGTCACAAAAATCAAACAACAATGTTGTTGACAATTGGCAGGGGCATAGAAATTACAGCTATGAACAATAACATAATTTATATTTAAAATAAAAAATTATTATTAAGTTTCACACGAGAATCAAGAAAATAAATTATTTTCTCTTCTCCCTTGTCTTGTTCTCCATAACAATGTTTGATTTTTCTGTGCTTACTAGTTAAAAGTCAACACACAGTACATTTTGTCAACACAACATTTTTATTGCTAGTGTTGATTATGGACATATTTCGATCTTATAATTCTTATCTTCATTCATGAAATTCAATCCATGTTCTGCTTTTTGATCATTATTAGGCACTTCAATAAGAAGTTCAAAGACTGACACCAAGGATGCAAAGGTAGGCTGATACTATTCATCTTCTTGTTTCAATCAGTGTATCAGCTCATTATTGTAATGGTTTTTTTCTGCATCTTCTTGTTCTTCTGGTGACATGTTTTTTTTTGTTCTGCATCTTTAACAACAATGGTCTTTTGGTTTATGCAGGCACTAAAAAAGGTTTTTTTTTTAGTACTCATATTCATACTGGGTTTTGAATTTGGTTGGTGATGTTCTAGTGTGATAGAGACAAGTGGAAGATTCTATAGAGAGAAGTAAGATCTGGGTTCAGTCTTGATTGTTCTTTTTTGGAGTGTGTTTCTCTAGCATGGCCTTTGAGGAGTCTGAGTTTGTGATTCCTGAGCTTGAAAGAGAGGAAAACTTGATTGCTGCAGCAAGACACATTGTGAGGGCATTAGGGTCAAAGAAGAGTCTCACTAGTGATGCCAAGAAAATCTTGGCAGAACTTGGCACCCAATTGTCTTCTATCTCCAAAATCAATGAGAAGGAGGAAGGGATTAGTGCTTTTGAAGATAGGCTTGATGCCATTCAGGAGATAATAATGAGATGGGAGGAACATCAGTGTATGATTTGGGATTGTGGACCAGATGAACTATCTGGGTATCTGAATGCAGCTGAAGAAGTTCATGAATTGATTGAGAAGTTGGAGAGCTTGCATTTGAGCAAAGAGGACCAAGAGTACAAGTTTTTGAATAGGGCTTATAGTGTTCTTCAAACAGCTATGGCAAGGCTTGAAGAAGAGTTCAGGAACTTGCTTATCCAGAATAGGCAACCTTTTGAGCCTGAATATGTGTCTTTCAGATCAAATGAAGAGGATATTGCTGATGAGAGCTCTGTTGTATCTTTAGGTGATGACTCAGTTGAGGAATCATTCAGAAGAGACAGTGTTAGCAAAGCCTCAGAGGAGCATATCCTTGATTTAGTTCATCCAAATGTGATCCCACATCTCAGGTGTATCTCAAACTTAATGTTTGCTTGTAATTATGACCAGGAATGTTCTCATGCTTATACCATTGCCAGAAGGGATGCCTTAGATGAGTGTTTCTTCATTCTTGAAATGGAAAGGGTGAGTATTGAAAATGTCATGAGAATGGAGTGGGGTACTTTAAATTCCAAAATCAAAAGGTGGATTTGGGCTGTGAAAATCTTTGTCACAGTGTATCTTGCTAGTGAGAGGTGGCTCAGTGACCAGATTTTTGGGGAAGGGGAACATGTTAGTCTAGTTTGTTTTGTTAATGCATCAAAGGCTTCAATATTGCAGCTTCTGAATTTTGGTGAAGCCATGTCCATTGGTCCTCACCAACCTGAAAAATTGTTTAAAATTCTTGACATGTATGAGGTTCTGGCAAGCCTTATGCCACACATTGATGCTTTGTATTCAGGTGAGGTCGGTTCTTCTGTTAGGCTCGAATGTCATGAGATTCTAAAGAGATTAGGCCATTGTGTGAGAGCAACATTTCTTGAATTTGAAAATGCCATTGCATCAAATGCATCATCAACCCCTTTTGTAGGTGGTGGGATCCATCCTTTGACCAGATATGTCATGAACTATGTTACAACTCTCACTGATTATAGCCAAACACTTAATTTGCTTCTGAAGGATCAAGAAGAACATGATGCTATTTTGCTGTCACCTGACTTGAGCCCTGGTACAGAACAAGGCAACAAAAGCCAAGGATCTCTAGGTAGAGTTTCCTCAATGACCCTCCACTTCAGATCAGTGGCTTCAATCTTGGAGTGCAACCTTGAAGACAAGTCCAAGTTATACAAAGAAGCATCATTGCAACACTTGTTCTTAATGAACAATTTACATTACATGGCTCAAAAGGTTAAAGAGTCTGAACTTAGGTTGATATATGGAGATGAATGGATTAGAAAGTGCAAATGGAAGTTTATGCAGCATGCAATCAATTATGAAAGAACTAGTTTGAGTTCCATTCTGTCCTTGCTCAAGGATGAGGGAATTCAAATTCCAGGTACAAATTCTGTCTCAAAAAGTCTTCTTAAAGAGAGGTTAAGAAGCTTCTACCTTGCCTTTGAGGATCTTTATAGGATCCAAACATCTTGGTTTGTCCCAGATGTTCAGCTTCGTGAAGAATTGAGGATCTCTCTATCCCTGAAAGTAATCCAAGCTTATAGGACATTTGTAGGGAGGCATAGTAGTTATATAAGTGACAAACACATTAAATACAATCCTGATGATTTAGAAAATTATCTTATGGATTTCTTTGAAGGAACTCCAAAATCATTGCAAAATAGCCATAGGGGGTGATAGTAGATATATAGACCAAGTAATCATGTTCCCTAGCAGAGGCTTGTACTCTGACATACTAGTTATGCCAAAACCTTCCTAGTCCCACTTTGTGCGTTATTGTGTACTCATTGAATGGAAAAAGTTTTAGAATTATTGTGCTTTGCATTGTCTTTTACCATGAACATGTTGATATGTTACTGAGTTTGCTAAGTGATATAGTGAGTGCATGTTATGGTGAGTAGATTATCATGATGTACCTTTTCTGTTGAATAATGAAGACAATTTTATGTAAGTTTGTCAATGATTTTGTAGCTTTATTGGCATAGGTATGTACTCAATCTTAAAGCTCAATAACATAATGACATGGGTGGGTGCTACTGGATCTGTATTGTTTTATGGGCCATTGATCTCAATGTGATTAAAGTGGATCCAAACAAATTTTACATTTATAAAAAAAAAAAAGACTTATGCACAGCATAGTTAGGTTATTCTTAGTCCATTCATAACATTAGTTGACGAAAAAAAGACATTTATAATATTTCTTTATAATCAATTTATAAAATTTAATTTGCATTTAATTAAAATATAATCTGTATGTTTTTTAATATTAGGAGTTATAATTTATTGTTTTCATAATTAATGATTGTAAATATTAAATAAATAGAATAAAGCTGTTTAGCAATATTTCGAGCTGTTCACAAATTCTTATCATTAATATTTTACAAACTAATTTCACTTTCTCGTGACTTTATTAAGTATCACATATCTTACAATTTGCAAATATGTAAAATAATATCGGTAAAATCTACATAAATCTACTGGAAACTATGTTCCATGTAGTACCGATATCGACACGGGACACGATACGACACGATACTCCGATACGTTAATTCTAAAAAATATTAGATTTCGACATATTAGGACATATTTTGATATTGAATAATATTTTTAATTTATGTTACATATATTATATTTAATATTCAATAATTTAATAAAAAATAAAGCTAAACTTATAATACACATTAATTCTACAAAGAAATATAAGATACCATAAATATTTATATTAAATTTAATAAAATGGTAATAGTAATCCAACGAACCTAATAGTTAGAACTAAAAACACAACGCAACACAATTTTTGAACTTTTTTTTTTGAGTTTTTACGATGCGTGTTGAAATGTCGGGAAGTGTCGGACATGATACGTCAAAATTTTTGAAGCGTCAATATTAATTTATAGACTATGTGAATTCAATATCACACATTTTCCATTATAGATTAGAATAAGTAACAAACTGCAAAAATAAGGGCTGAACACAATCTATGAAATGAACGTCATATATTAACTTGATCACTGAAAGAGAAAGAACACAATTAGTGGACCATGACCGTAATCCAGTATAAGAGAAAAGTTACTACAATGAAATGCACAAATATTCCAGTTGCATAACTATTTTCTTGTCAAAATTGTACTAAAAAATAATGCATTATAATTATTTCATATAAAAAATTTATTATTCATTGAGAGATAATAATCATAATTTATGATTGCTGACAAACTAACAAATTTATGATTCCCCTCGATCGCTTAAACTCTGACCAATCAGTCAATTGAAGTATAATATTCTTATTTAATTATTAAATTATAACAATTATCTTAATAGGAACTTTCATTAATTCTACATTACACTTTTTAATGGAAGAATGGCATAACAAGATGAAAATCCTCCATTTATCTCTAATTTAACTCAATTATATTAATTTTTTTAATTTTAATTTTATACTTGTTATTTTATCGAGGAGGAATATTCTTATTACCAAAATTTTCTACTACCAACTTACTACCTATCTAATCACTATTGGATCAACATTTTTTCTTTTTTTCAAAAACTTTTTAACATTCTCTCTCTTTGATTCAATGGTAATTAGATAAGTAGTAAGTTAGTAGTAGAAAATTTTGGTAGTAGAAATATCCTCCCTCTATTTTATCATACATAACAAATACCCTGAATTAGCTAGATTTCACTGGAAGCCTTATTTGGTTTTTTTATTAATTGTATATATTTTATATATATTTTTAAATGATTAATTAGATAAAAATGAAAATAAAATACAATATAATATAAGAATTATAACATATATAGCAGCTGCATGTTTGTCCCAAACTAATGTAAATATCATAACCCTCACAATCTTGACAATTTAACAAAAATAAATTGGATGGTTTATTGAGATAATTGTTATAATTTAAGGATTAAATATAAAAAATATAATTCAAGTGACTATTTGTAGTGAGCCATAATTTAAAGACTCTAGATACATTTTTCACTACGTTAATTACTTCTAAAAGATAATGTTACTTGTATATCCAAAAATCTTTTTTACGTCTACTAAAAAAAATATTTTTTACTATATTTTATAAATAAATAAATAACTAGAGCATTCTTTAATGTTTTAAAGCTCATATCATATTACTGAAATATTTTCCTCGAATACAGTTATCGCGTATGTGCAAAACTTGGGGCGTAGAATGGCAATTTGACACTTTTAAGTATATAAATGTGAAAATATTTTTTACATGATTTTGTCTCTTTAGAAAGCAATTTATTAGTACTCTATTACCAGCATTGTTCATACTACTGTAATTCAGAAAATAAAATTTATTAGTGCATTTGCTTTTAATTTTATATTCAATAAAGTCATAAGAATCCAGCACGAAAATTAATTAAATTAATTTATAAATTACTAATAAAATTTAACGACATTCTGGGTATCTAATATCTACAATCATTAATTATAATAATAAAAAACTGCAGTCACTGAAAATATATAAATCAAATACAAATTGTTGGATCCTTGCTAACAATGTGCAAGTACACGCGCAAGCATACGCGACAACAAATAATATAGGGCTTTTATGAGTCTCAAATATCGTTCTCACAAGGATCTATTGCGTTTTTGACTTGACTAGTTAGTAATTGCTAAACAGAACAAAAATTAAAATAAAATCAAATTGAAAATGGATTGGGATTTTTGTTATAAAAAGAAAAAAATTTAATTGCAAAAGATTTTTTTATTAAGGAATTAGTAACTAGAAATTTAAGCGAGTTATGGTAAATTGAATGAGGATGATTCTGAAGTGTAGAGAATAATTTGTAAAGAAAACGGGTTGAGTTTCGGTTCTCCTTCTCCACAGCCTCCAAATAAGTGCTAAAACAATTTCCTAAAATTAATTCTCATGTGTTGGACCCTTTTCTTTCTGCTTTTAATCTCTTAAAAATATTTTTATCATTTACCAACAATTGCACATCTCTGTGCTAAATGAAGGAACGAACATTAAATCCAACCAACACATCATGGAGGCTGTTCTCATCTCTGAGTAACTTCCCTTGAGAATTTTCACACTCAAGTCCATGTGTTCAACACAGTTCTGGCTTTAGTCATTTCTCAATGACTAAATCCTGAAATGTTATCCTATAATCAGGCCTTAAAAATAGCATAAATAAAAATTAACACAGCATTGAACAAAATGGGAGTCAACATTAAACAACTGAAATTAGCACAATTTCAAGACTGAGGTTCGGGTACCTACACCCAACCTTGAGGAAATTAGCTCATACCCATAGGGGTTAAGCTACAAACAACAACCGAATGTTCAAATTAAAAACTAAAAGTGCAGAAATCAAAAGTGCAGCCTGAGTCCTAACAACCGGAAAACCTCAAGAATTTCAGAAAAAGATGATCCTCACATTCACTGTTCTTCCTCTATTTATAGCACCCTCTCTCACATGCATGGCTGTGGGCCCTTTCATCACAGCCTCCACGTCTTGCGCTCCTTGCTGCAGCAGGTATGACGCGCCTCTTGTGCGTTACAAGGTGGTCCCCAGTTGCTCCACACTTCACTCCCACGATCCACAACAGCTACAACCTCCACTCGCAACGGCTTCCAGCTCACCCACTTAGCAAAATGTTTTTGTTTGGTATTTTCTGATGGTTAGGGTTTGGTGATTTCACTTAACCAACCGTGGGTGAGACTAAGGTTCGATGGTTCTTTACCACAACAAGGAACGGTCTGGGTCAATTTTGGAAGAAACTCACTGTGAATCGGTTTGGTTTAAGATTCTTGGTGAAGGTGGGTTCGGCTGGCTGCTAGGATATCTTCTGTTTTTTTTTTTTTTTCTTCACGAATACTTCTGCCCTCTTCCTCCTTCTTTCTTCATTTGCTGGGTTTTTTCTTCAATTGGGCTTTACGCCTCAACCCACTTCTTTCTTCTTCTTTTTTTTAATTTGGACCTGGTTTCACTTTGGGCTTCACACATGCACAGCCCACCGCATCTTTTTTTGCTTTCAATTGGGCTTGGCCTTTTTTAGTGCGGCCCATTTTCTTCACCTTCTTCCTTCATTCCCTTTGAGCACAAATTGGGCCTAAACCATTAAAATATTCAACCCATTAGCATCTTACTAATTAAAAGACAAATCACATACAATTGGGGTATTTTTAATCACAAAATATATTCATTTCTTCTCATTTGCAATGCAATGCTTATGTTCTAAGTCTCACTTAAGAGACTTATCACAAATCAGTTACAAATCTAATTTTAGTTAATTACAAGTCAGGAAATATAAATTTCAGTGCGACCATCCATGTGCTCAAACACATTCCCCTTGAATAGTCATAAACCATTTTGGCAGTCATAGTCTATGCTTAAAGGACTCTAACATCAGAAGAAGTAAGAGTTCATTTGGCAGAATTTGGGTGACTTCTATGGGTAAATTTACTATTCTAAAGGATTGCCATGAGTAACACGAGTGCATTTTTTTAGTACAAAATTAGCAATTTTGTCAGATTGTTCAATTTTTTTATGGAATTATTGTTTTGTTCTCTCGAATGGCCTAATTATTAAAAGCATAAAGGTTTAATAATTAAAGAAATAGGGTAGGAAAAATTTTCAATACTAAAACATCTTATTTTGGGTATAAATTAAGGGATCTATTAATCTCATGTTGCATGAGATAATTATCTCATGCAACAGAGACAAGATCGTGGGGTCCACTATTTTTTCAAAAAAGAAAAAAAAAAGAAAAAATAGTGGACCCCACTATCTTGTCTTTGTTACGTGAGATAATTATCTTATGCAACATGAGATAATTATTTCCCATAAATTAATGGGTTGGTGAGACAAAGTTTGATCTAAATAAACCAGGAACATTAATAAAATATTTTGAATATAGTTTGGTCCGGGCATATTAGTTTATTTAAACCAATGAAATATTCAATACCTATAAAAAGTAGAAAAAAGTAAATAAAATAATATTATTTCATTAATAAAAATGATTATTTTTAATTAAAATAAATAATGTGATATAGGTTGACCTATAAATTTGAAGGTCAGACTTTGTAAATATAAGCTTGTTTAAGATCTTGCTCTACTTTATTGAATATATTATTAACACATCCTTATAATTCATCTAACCCATTTATATTATCATCCATAAGCCACAAGGGTCACACGGAGGAGGATGTCAAAATGAATTAGAGGTGTCAATTTTGAACATAATTCAAATACGATATGAATTTTTAATGTTTGTATCAACCCGTTTTCGTATCCATATAAACGAAAAAGTGACTCAAAATATACGTATCGTGTTTGTATTAGAGGTGTTCATATTCGTGTGAATCCATTTATATTAAATAATTATATATTTATCAAATTCACCCCATTTGTATTTATTATTTTGAGATTACTTAATTTCCATTCAAAAAGTAAAATTGACATGTTCATGTCATGTCAACCTATGTATCAAATGGATCGTGTTAATATTAAATTTTTGGGTTTTACAATTCTCATGTTAAATCAGAATTGAAATTCTATGTTATAGAGATAAAAAATATTTGTGACTCATGTGTTAAAAAAAATTATATATAGGACCCATATTAACACGAAAATTGATGAGAATGTAGGAAAATTATAATTCTCATATTAAATTAGAATCATAAAACCCTAAATTTTTTGATGCAAATAGCTATTCATGCTATATTTTTATGGGAAATCTGGAGAAGTGTATTTATGTCGGTTTGATTTTTGTGTTTACAATTTTTTTTTTTTTTTTTTCAAAAGCTTGTGGTCCCACAAAATTCTCTCTGCAGGAAAATTCGATCCACTCCTCCCTCCTATGACAGGAAAGGTGTTAAGCCCTATTTCTATATGTTATCCTAAAAAAAAAAAAAAAAGCCCTATTTCTATCTACCCAAACATAACCTGCCAACCCAAGTTGCCACATTAGAGGCGGAAATAACATACTTGTATCTCTTATAACTCTATTAATAATTAATTTCATGGGGATTTGTTTAAATACTTTTATTATTAAAGATTATAAATTCAAATTAAAACAATATATATAATAAATTTTAAACTGAGTTTCACTAATATAAATTTTTTGGGAGAAGTTATACTTACAACCTATTTTCCTTTACAACATCTTACAATCAATATTTTAACCGTTGATTTCTGTCAATCAACGGTTAAGATTTATTGCGAATTAATAATTAATTAATAAATTTTATTGGCGAAAATCTTAACCGTTGATTGACGGAAATCAACGATTAAAATATTGGTCGTAAGAGGTTGTAAAGGAAAATAGGTTTTAAATAAAACATTCCCCTAAATTTTTATAACAAAGTATGTATATTTTTTAAATTTACTCAAAATAAATACAAACTGATTTTTATTTTGAAAAATAAAAATTATTTTATCTCCGTCTCTAATCCCTGTTACCAGAAAATCTTCTGTCATTATTCCCGTTTCTTGAGCCCTTGCAGATCCCCACAAAATCTTATTTAAAAAAGAAAAGATGAAATATAATAACTCAAATAATTGACATGGTTCATAAAGTTTGGCTTAACTAATTAAGGAGAGAATCTAATGAGGTAAACATGTTTAAAATTTCAAATTTTCTTGTACGCTGCTTGAATGCTTTAAAATTAAAAATAAAATGTCCGAAAGTTTTAATATTGTTATGCAACATTTCTAGAGGAATCCAAAATCATCCTGTGACAAATCCCAGGTGGTCCTCCCTATATCATAAATTTGGGTTATTTTTATAGATAAAAGTTTAAATTAGAAAAAGACACAACTTATGTAAGCTAAAAAAATCACAACATCCAAGTCATGATTAATGTAAATGGAAGGTTCGATCAGATATGCAAACCGTTTTTTTTTTTTTTTTTTGATAACAATGCAAACCGTATTTGGTTCAGTATAGACTATAGAGATATGCCGATTGCCGAGGTCAAGGATCGTATGAGTTGGTTACAAACTGTTCGGTTCAGATGAACGAAGCTACCGAGTGGCGGACGTAGGAATTTTAATAAAAGAGGCGAAAATAAAAAATATTATATCATAAATAAAGGTACTTGAGATATAATATAAAATTAATATACAAAAAGTCAAAAAAAAAAATCTATTACAGAAATTAATATCATTTCACTTGACTCTTATTCCACGTGTTTTCATATTGTTAAACTCATCTATAATTGAATCCGTGTTAAAACTCAAAACAATTTCTTTTTCAATGCATGTAATCAAAGAATTATCAAGAAATTAGTCTTTCATTTTATTTTGAAGCTTGATCTTGATTATCTTAATAGCTGAGAAAGATCTTTCAGTAGTTGTTGTAAAAATTGGAAAAATGAGTACAAATCTAGTCACTCTATTAATAAAAGGGTAAATGATGGACTTTCCGGTTCTTGCTAGCCCTTGACATAATTCAGATGTAGTTGATAAATTTCAAGCTCAAAATGTTGTAATTCCATCTTCAAATGCAATTTTTCCTGTTCTGTGAAATCTATAAATGCACATAATTTCTCTAGAATTTTTTGATTATATTTCAACAGATATATGCAATGATTTTAGGAAGGTGGAAGTTGATTTTGCCTAGCTCTAGAATTTACACAGCCAAAATCGAAAGGTTGAGGTTGGTGATGGACGGAACATGGAAAGGAGGGAGAGGATGATATGATATTCTCAAGGAAAAATATGGTAAGAGCGTGCGCATAAGCATGGGGAACTGAAGGAAAAAATATGTACAAAACGGTAGTTTCATCATCATATTTGTTTACATATATTATTTAAAAAAAATTCCCAAATTTTAGGGGGGCGGGGACCCACCCTAGCCCCCTACTCGGTCGTCCCTATGTACCCATTCTTGTAAGATCAATATGTTTACGGATATCTATGAGAGAGATACCGTACGGATGTATGGATTAATGTGCACCTTTATAATACGCTAATGGCGAAGACGTGAGGTGTGTGCACAATGATGCCAAAAGTAAAATATGTTTAAAAGTGTGTATCTGAAGTCTCCGAACTTTATTTATAATATTTACCTTAATGGCTTTGGGTCCTAGGCTTCTCCAGGTTGTTAATTTAGCTGACTTGTTTGGTGGGTATGGAACTTACCATTTAATCCTTTGATAATTGATAGTTAGCTTGTTGAGATATGCCCGTTGATCGAGGTTATTTTGTGTGAACCCGGACCACCATTTTTAGGTGGTCCCTTAATATAAATAGGAGGGTAAAATGGGAAAAGTGGAAAAATAATAAGGATAAAAAGAAAAGAGAAAATTAATGTTGTGAGAGGGAACACTAAGAGATTCAGTGGTCCTGGAGCATAATAAATTTTTCCCGTTGATCTTCTGCTAGTGGAGTTGTTAAGATATGGATCAGCAATAACACAAACCAAGACAAAATGGCAAGTATCCATGTTGAAGCCTTTTCTGATCATAGTTACATTATATTTTTGGCCAACCTAAAAGCCCCAATCCAATTAATAACTATTTGTTCAAGTGGTAAGGATTTTGTTCCCTTTTAACCACAGGTCTTGAGTTTCACTGTGATTTTAGAAGAGTCGTCTCTATAATAAATTCAACAGTGTTTGAACCGATCAAATCGAGCAATCGATGACTCTCCGCAGGATGCCACTGGGAACATGCATTTGAGACCAACTGAAGCTCACATCAGGGATGACTCTCCGCAGGGCTGATCTGAGAGTGTCTTTCCATCCGAAACAAAAAATTTATATATGTTCCTTGTACAAACATGAAACTAAGGCCACCAGTAATGTGGTGGACCAAAACAATAACGACTAGAAAAATACTATGAACAAATATTTTTATTAGCGAAAAACTATTCTTATTTCACATCACATAAATTTTCTCTCCTACACACCCTTTGATAACTGTGCCACAATTTTTTTTTTCAGGTGGTGGAGCCAACTAGTTTGTCTATATGACATGAGATAATTATCTCCTTTAACACGAAATTAATAAAACCTTTTTTATTAACATTCCAGAAAGTATTACACTTCATATATGATGGGGCAGATCAATTTCCACTACTGTTTGAATAATAAGTCTTACCCAAATGTTAACCGTTGATTTTTATGAATGAATCTAATGGTTATGATTTATTGGATCATACTAATTACTTAATTATTAATTTCTATTAAATCATAATCAACCATAATAAATGTATCAATGAAGAATTTCACAAAAGTCTCATAATTGAAACATACAGATGTGATCAAGATTTTTTATCAATTGCTTTATAATTTGCTCCAAAATGACTTTAGAGTGGTTACTCCTTTGTATTATATAATTTTTTTTAATAAAACACTTTAATTTCTCCATCTATCATTGTTCATAAGAAATATCATCCATCCCTTCTCTCTTTTGACGTAGTTAGATAAAACAAGTTTCAAAATTCACAAATATATATATATATATATATATATATACATATATATATATATATATATGGGATAAGATCAACTTACACCGGTATAAGAATAATAAATCTTACACCAAATCTTAACCGTTGATTTCTGTGCATCTAACGGTTGAGATTTATTGGGAATTACAAATTAATTAATTAATGAGACCTAATAAATCTTAACCGTTAGATGTAGAAAATTAAAGGTTAAGATTTGGTGTAAGACTTATTAGTCTTACACCGCTGTAAGATGATCCTGCCCCTATATATATATATATATATATATATATATATATATATATATATATATATATATATATATAGGTAGGATCCTTTGACATCAGTGTCAAATTTTAAATTTGACACCTCATCTGAGAGCCGTTAGATAAAAAAAGATCAATGACTCTGATTTGTAAGCATATGACACCAATGATATTTTTTTATCTAACGGCTATCAGATGAGGTGACAAATTTAATATTTGACATTGATGTCAAAGAATCGTACCTCATATATATATATATATATCCGTATGGTGTCGAATCATTAAGGATTTATCCGGTCAAGAAAATCATAATCATACAAAGGTGGATCAATAATGATAAAGAAAGAGAGAGAAATATAATATCCATTTTTGATCAATTAAATAAGGGAAATAAATATCCAAAATAACGTTATTTTGGGTGACATGATGATCAAGTGATAAACCATATATAGGTATATTGTTTCTCTGCCAAATAATTTTATCTCCAGCAACCCTAAAATTACGTTGTTTGGAGGGTTGAGAGAATTAATGAGGGGTGTTTTGGGTAATCAGATGTCACGTCAATTGACATAAGAATTTGTCCAGTCGGGAATCATAAGTATACAAAGATGAAAGAATTCCAAATATCCTTGTTGCAGCCCTATGAGATCATCCTTTCATCATTTTTGTCCTTCCAAAAATTGCTTCAACTGAATACCCTTGACACAGATGGTAAGGAATCTGAGCCTTTAACTAGAGATTTCGAGTTCAAGCCTTGGGAATGGATCAAAAAGATTTGGGATAGTTAGGGTCCGTTAAGTACCAGATGTAACCCGAAAGATGAACCTGTTGGGAAACTAAAAAAAATAAAATTAAACTCCTTCATACATAAATTACCCTATACCAATGTGCATATGTACACTTTGTATATAATGGACAAAGCAGGATTGCAATGGGAACATGCATTTGAGACCAATGGATTTCACATCAGACTCACACGCAGGGTTAGTTGGTAGTTGGTGAGCATCCAATTATATAAACATGGTCACCAATCAATAATCAACCCCATGGAATGAATGTCACCAATCATGTACTAAAAGGACAAAATCTATAACGATCAGTATAGTGTTATATATTATATAGAAAACTAAAAAAAATATTTCTTGAAATTATCACGCTTTAATCTTTTATCATGTGACAGTAAATTAACACTAATAAATTTACATTAAGATCTGATTAAGATTTTTCATCAATAATTGCTTTATACTTTGCTCCAAAGTGACTTGCGTAATATTTTTATAAAAATCTTTCTTTTTTCATCCAACATCTATCATTGTTCATTATATATCCCATCATCCAAATACAACATGAGTAGAGTTACATTGAGTAGGTTAATATAAAGAGTAGAGACTCTGAATCAAAAGAAATACAACATGAGCATTCCAAGTGTGCTAGTTTTACCATATCCAGCTCAAGGACATGTCAATCCCATGATGAACTTCTCACAAAAGTTGGTTGAGCATGGTTGCAAAGTCTATTTTGTGAACACAGATATCAACCATAAGCGAGTTGTGAGTTCCATGGTTGAGCAACAAAAAAGCCTTGACGAATCACTGTTAAAGTTGGTGTCAATCCCAGATGGTTTAAGACCTGAAGATGACAGAACAGATTTTGCTAATTTATGTGATGCTATACTAAGCACCATGCCTTCTATGCTTCAGAAGAAAATAGAAGAAATTCATTTGAATAGTGAAGATAGGATCAGCTGCATAGTTGCTGATGTGAATATGGGATGGGCTTTGAATGTTGGGAACAAGTTTGGAATCAAAGGAGCTCTCTTCTGGCCTGCATCAGCTGCTATGTTTGCCTGTCAATGCAATATCCCCACACTTATTGATAATGGGATCATAGATTCTGATGGTAAGTAATAATATCATACTAACTAGTTTTGTTTGGTTCTATTAATTACTTCACTAACATGTCACTCTGCTCATATTCTTGTTGATCTATTAGATTATAATTTGGGTTGGTAACTAATATGCTAATAGAACTAAATTTAATCACCATTACCCAACATCACATCATGCATTTGCTTATAGTTTTAAATATGTGTTTTTGTTTAGAAAATATTTTTTAGTTGGAATTAGTTAGGCAGATTGAGAATTAAATTGAGCTAACAAACTTGTATAAACTTTAGAATGAATAAATAGTTTCTATTATTTCATTTTTCACAATATTTTACAACTTGTTTTATTTTGTTTCTCAATGCAGGAATACCAATCACTAAAAAGACATTTCGGCTATCACCAACTATGCCTCTTATGGACGCAGAGACCCTTTTATGGTCGAAAGTAGCTGACTCAGTAAATCTTAAGAAAATAATTAATTATTTCATGCACTGCGTAGGAACAACAAATTTGACAGAGTGGTGGCTTTGCAACACCACATATGAACTTGAATCTGGTGCATTGTCCTTTGTTCCGAAGCTTCTACCAGTTGGTCCATTGTTGAGATGTTATGACAATAAAAGTGTAAATGGAAGATCAATTGGACAGTTCTGGGAAGAAGATTTGTCCTGCATGAGTTGGCTTGATCAGCAACCTCATCATTCTGTCTTGTATGTTGCTTTTGGTAGTTTTTCTCTCTTGGACCAAAACCAATTCAAAGAACTAGCACTTGGACTAGACCTTACAAATATAACTTTTCTTTGGGTTGTGCGTCAAGATTCCAATAGCACCAACAAGATGGCATTACCCAATGAATTCATAGGTAGAAAAGGCAAGATAGTTTCATGGGCTCCACAACAAAAGGTGTTAAGACACCCTGCCATAGCTTGTTTTGTTAGCCATTGTGGTTGGAATTCAACCATGGAAGGTTTGTCTAATGGGGTGCCCTTCTTGTGCTGGCCTTATTTTGCTGACCAATTTTATAACAAAAAATACATCTGTGATGAGTTGAAAGTTGGGTTGGGATTTGACTCAGACGAAAATGAATTGGTGTCACGCGAGGAAATAATAACGAAAGTGGATCAACTGCTTAGTGATGAGAACATAAGATCAAGGTCTCTGAAGTTAAAGGAGAAGCTAATGAGCAACATAGCAGACGGAAGTATGTCTTCTGAGAATTTCAGCAAGTTTGTTAAGTGGCTGAAAGATTAAGGAACGGTCCAACCACTTTTAAGCTTGTTTGTCTTAGCAAATAAATTCAGTTTATTTTGCTTATTGTATCCACTTCCCGATTTGAATGGTTTTATCAGCATGTCGTAATTTTTCGTTAAAAAAAACGGCTTTAGTCTTCTTTCATTTAGTTATCTTATATTGTAGAGAAAAAATGGGTGGATCCACAATTACAATTACAAGAAGAAAAAAAGAAAAGAAAAAGGTATGGTGCGAAAATCGAAATAAGAAAACATGAGAAAAATTATCTTATATAAACGAAGAATAATTTCGCCCAAAAAAATTTATACACAAATGGTGTCGTAAGTGAATAATTTATACTTTTAATTTTTTCACTTTGACTAATCAGTGCTATTAAGATTGGATCCAAGCTATCAGATCCAATGTTATTAAACTCGGCTCAGACATCGACTAGGCTAGGGTATCGGTTTACGGTTCAACCAGGGATGCATTGGTTAAACCGATTGACCTAGATAAATATATTCAAATTTATATTTTATACTCAAAATTTCATAAAAATATTCAAATACTTAAATATACATACACGGTGATTTAGGGATTTGGAATGTTGGTAATGGTGTAAAAATAAGTAAAATCATAGCATTTCACTATTTTTTTTTTTTTTTTAAATTGCATGACCCACCGATAGAGGTGGCAAGGTGGGCAGCACGCCCCGCCCCGCCATCAATCCGCAAAAAAAATGAGCCAGCCCACCCTACCGCGCTTGTGAGAGTGGCTGAAAAACTCGGCCCATCGGCCTGAACATATTTTATATATACTAACCCCCCCTCCCCGTCCCCGTCCCACCATCAATCCGTCAGAAAATGAGTCAGCCCACACCGTTCCGCTTTTGAGAATTCCGTTAACAGTTTTTTTATAACTTTCACTTCCAAAAAGTGTATTCCTAAAAAAAATGGCTCCAGTTGGCGCCATGACTCTGTCACATTTTTCTTTTCTTCCAAAAACCGGCGCTACTTGGCTCCGGTGTGGCACCAGTTGGCGCCACTTGCAAAGCTCCGGTGTAGAATTCGTAAACTGGCGCCAGTTGGCGCCATTCCGCGCCTTGTTGCTGGAATTTGTACTGCTCTGCACCCGTGTGGAATTCCGTTAACAGGTTTTTTTTATAACTTTCACTTCTTTTTACCTGTATAAACACAACCAATAGGTGAGAAATATCATTAAAATAAAAAAGTCGATACAGTAAGCAAATATGTATATAAATTTCTCTTTTATGACTCAATTCTTATTATTTCCAGCTTGGAAAACCACATTTGCCAGAGGCACATCAGGAAGATTCTAAGTGATTTTGGCTTTGGAGTTGTTGGATTTGGTTAAGGAATGGAGTGGCTAGGGTTTGGCTCTCCAAAATGGTTTCTCCCTCCCTTTCCTCTGTTTTTGGCCGACGAAGGAGATGAAGAAATGGGGCTCTTTCTTGTTTTTTCCAACTTAACATAGCTAAGTTCAATTCAACCAGGTAATTACTCATCTATCAATTTAATTCCGTTCTTTTTCAAACTTTACCTAATGGTCTGAAATATTTTTCTAGGAACATTTCTAATTTTACTTTTATATTTTGTGTACTTTTGCCTACAACCATTTTTACCCCATAATTTTCACTGACAACACTTTTTACCTCCAAAGTGACCTTAATTTATATAATTAGGCCTTATACTTAATTTTACCCACTAATACAAGATTAATTGCCTAATTACATGCAATTAATTAAATCTCATGGTGAGGGGTATTATATGTAGTGTATTTGACCCTTTAACCCAATTAGAATTCTAATGTCTTAGTAATCCTTCTTGAATTAAGCATTAAGTTCAATGAACTAAGAAGTCTGCAATTCATACAAGCCTATGTCTAGCTCATGCCCAAATTGTTATTTCACCTCAGTAAGAATTAAAACATCAATATGTCTGTTGTGAGCTCTAACTCTCAAAATCCTATAAGAGTGATCAGTTCTAATAAGGATATAAAATTTTAATTCAAGGTAAAGGGGAATTATATTGTAACAACCAATTAGTGTTACTATCAATGTTACTACCAATCAATTTCACTATTAGATTGATTATGTTGATCCAACAGTTATATTTATTTCTATCTTTGTATGGTTATGATTCGTCATATTTAATATTTTATATTTATTTTCACCTTTGTATGGTTATGATTACTGTTAGCTTTTTATTATGCTTAAATTAATAGCTTATTTTCATGCTAATTGGGCTGATAAAACTCAGATTGCAGGTGAAAAGTGGGTCAATGTCTAAGAAAACAGCCCATGATGGTAAAGTGGTAAAAATTGGAATTCAATAATTTTACTCATATTTTTTACCACTTATTTGCAGTGAAAGAGGCATGTGGATCAACTCTTTGAAAGTGAGAACAAATCTGAACCATTGGATTAAGCGTGGATAGACGGCACAAATAGCACTTTGGATATATCTCTTTAGTCTTTTTAGTTAGTAGCAAATATATTAGCCATGTACACAGACCAGATTTAGTTTTTAGGGATTGAGAGTTTTCATTTTACGTTTTTCATTTTTAGTTGTTCGTCATTGTTCTTTCTTTCTTTCTTTTCTCTGAAACTCTTAAGTTTGACATCCATTTTGTACGAAATTTTCCTGCTTCGCTCTTCAAGATCCAGAAACTTCAAGCAATGACAACGTTGGAAGAATCAAGGATCGAAGAAGAGGTGCATGCAAGAGGAGATTCAAGATCCTGCTCTAGTTTAGGATCGGTATTATGTTGAACAATTTTTCTGATTTTATTATTTAATGCATGTTTCTGTTTCCTTTAATCTTTGATTTTCGTTATCTGAATATGGGTTTCTAAGTTCTTTTCTTTTCTGGGTATGTTAAAATGATTGGATGAAATTTTGATGCCCTTTGTTATGGTTTTTTTTTTCATTCGTTTGATTCTTTCACTTTTCAACTCAAGAAATTCATGGGAATGAAACTTGAGTTTTTCATCAAAAATAAATTGGGAAATGCATTTTTGTTAAGTATTAAATGAACCCTTTTGGATTAGGGATAATCAAGGGTGATTTCTGATAAATTTTCTATAAAGATTCAAGAAACTTTGGGAAAAGACTTTCTTGAACCTTAATGTTGATTCTGGGAAGTTTCAATTAAACCTGCCGTAGCACATCAGAAATTGAGATAAAATTGTTGTAGCACTGTGCGAAATTTGCAGGAATGCAATTATTTTGTTGTCATCCATGATTTGAAACATACCCAGAAGCCTTTTTACATTGATAAATCAATTCTTTACTTTTTAGAACATATTTTGATAATTGATAAAAACTATACAAAAATTTCTTGTTACAAAAAAAACCAATTAAATTTCAATTCAAGAATTATTAATTCAGAAAAATAAACATAAAATATTTCATACCGTTCCCTGAGAACGATAACTCTTTTTTTCGGAAAAATTATTACTCAACAATTTCCCATATTTAATGTGAAAGCATTAAATACGAGAAATCATAACCATACAAAGATGGAAATAAATATAACCGTTGGATAACATAATCGATCTAACGGTGAAATTGATTGGAAGTAACATTGATAGTAAATTGTTACAATATCCTACCCCCAAGGTAAAATAAAACTAATTGAAATAAAAGAATTATAAAAACAATTTAAGTTTAAATATAAAAGGGTTCGCATCAGATCCATGACCCTAATTACAAAAGAAAATTAAACTTAAGCAAAGCAAATAAATAAAAAGAATAAGAAGTCATGAAGAAGAATAATCAATATTGCTCAATCTCAAGCTTCTCTCTGAAAATCTTTTTCTGTGGGTCTTGCCTCCTTCTCTCCCTGAATGTGCTAGCGTCCTTTGTATTTGCAAAGAGTTAAGAGTTATATAATGGACAAAGCAGGATTGCAATGGGAACGTGCATTTGAGAGTTGAGACCAATGGATTTCAGATCAGGGATGACTCAGACGCAGGGTTAGTTGGTAGTTGGTGAGCATCCGATTATATAAACAAGGTCACCAATCTATATTCAACCACTTAATTGGAATGAATGTCACCAATCATGTACTTTACCGACAAAATCAATAACGACTAGCATAGTGTTATATATTATATAGAAAACTAAAAAAATATTTCTTGAAATTATCACGCTTTAATCTTTTATCATGTGACAGTAAATTAACTCTAATAAATTTACATTAAGATCTGATTAAGATTTTTCATCAATAATTGCTTTATACTTTGCTCCAAAGTGACTTACGTAATATATTTATAAACTCTTTCTTTTTTCATCTATGATTGTTCATTATATATCCCACCATCCAAATACAAGATGAGTAGAGTTACATTGAGTAGGTTAATATAAAGAGTAGAGTCTCTGAATCAACAGAAATACAACATGAGCATTCCAAGTGTGCTAGTTTTACCATATCCAGCTCAAGGACATGTCAATCCCATGATTTCGGAAGTTAAATAATATATACTTTTAATTTTTTAACTTTGACTAGCCAATGTTATTAAGATTGGATCCGAGCTGTCAGATCCAATACTATTAAATTTGGCATGGTCATCAACTAGGGCAGGGTATCCGTTTACTTGGTTCATCCATTGAGGCATTGATTGACTCGGATCAGTGTCGGACCCAGAAAAACATTTTTATGTCTGCACACTTAGGACGGAGGTTCGGGGGCGCCGCCCCCGATTTTATTAACGCCCCCGAATTTTTTTTAAAAGATCATGATCCAATTTTTGCTTTCACTTCAAAAGTAAAGCTTTGATGCATCAACCAAAGTTTTAAGGAAATAATCGATAATAACAATTAAAAAATAAATAACACCACAAGAAGACATTTATAAAATATAGTATAATTGTAGGGGTTAATAGATCAAAACCCACATATCTATTTGATCCAAAGATGACCACTTTTTTTTTTCTTTCTTTTTTGGTAAATACATGGGGCATTGCCCCACGAAACAGACAAAACGAAACAAAAGAAAACAAACAATAACAGGAAAAAGCAAGACAGAAAGAAAACTAAAAACCATCGACTCAGAAGAAACAAACTCAGCATCTTGCAGTTGGAGTGATGACTCCCGGATCCAGCATATCAGCAGTAAGAAGATTAAGTAGCTCACTGTGAGGGGATGTAATAGTGGATAAACCAAAAGGATCATCCATTGCTTTCTTCGCTAGCCAGTCCGCACAATGATTACAGGTCCTAGAAATATGCTTCAACAAGACAGACCAATCCTTATTGAGAGCAGCTCGAATCTTAGTTACCAGAGGTAGCTTTCGAGTGTCATTACCAGTCATGGTAAGAAGGCCAATGGCTTGAGCAGAATCTGATTCAAGAATAATTTTCTTCCAACCAGATTTCCAAGCAAACTCCAACCCATGTAAAATAGCCCAGAGTTCAGCTTGCAAAGGGGAGCAGGAACCAATAAAGACAGAGAAACCAGAAACCCAATTCCCCTCCCAGTCTCTCAATAATCCCCCACATGCAGCTCTCTCATTAGAAACTGCACCATCAACATTTAATTTTAAATAACCTTGAGTTGGAGCAATCCAGGCAGGGGAGGATCTGATGGGGGTATATAGGATCAACTTTTGTTAACCATTTTCTGTTACAGCACCTTAACTCTCCAATTGATTCAGCAATACAAGGAGAAGGGTCTTCAGGTCTCTTTACAAAGCCTTCATGAAGCTCTTTATTTCTCCAATACCATAAGAAATTACAAACGGTAAAGAAAAAGTCCCTCCAGTCCTTGGCATGGGTATTCTTTATATTCAAATTGAGGATAATCCACTCTTTGGAACAGCTTGAGGTGAAAAAACCAGGAGGAAGAGGATGCAACAAAGGTATTAGCCAGACCTTTTTAGCTTTATTACAGTCTCTAAAAGCATGGAGCAGGGTCTCCGCTAGGTCAGGACAAGAGGGGCAGCTATTAGAGGAATCACTCCATTTGCTGATATAGTCTTTAGTTAGCATCCTACCATGTAGCATTTTCCACAAAAGAAGCTTAACTCTCTCTCTCTCCCTTTCCAACTCCATATCCGGTCCCAGCAGCTATCACTAGAGAGGGAGTTAGGACAGGTCAGATTTCTATAAGCCGATTTAACTATAGACTGACCTGGAAGCAAATTTCTCCAGCTAACACAATCCTCTCCTGCTTCCCCATCAGGATGAGGAATAGCCATAATCTGGTTTACTACACTTTCATTAAAATGGTTAAAGAGAAAGTGCGTATTCCATCCCTCTCCTGAAGAGAAAGAATTATGGTTTATTTTGAGATCAACAGTCTCAGCTGAAGGAGGAACAATTGCTAACGAAATTAAGCTAGTGTTGAGACCAGCCCAATCATCCTTCCAGAAATCAACCTTCTTCCCATTACCAATCTGCCAAGAGATGTTACTTAACATATCTGGCCAGACTTTGCATAAACTTTTCCATAAATGAGAATCATACGGTTTAGAAGATACCTCCTTTAACAACTCTTTATTTCTGCAAAGATGACCACTTTTATTTCACAACAGATTGTGAAAATTCACTGTGATTCTCCTCCACTCTACTTTTTTCCTTTCAATCTTCCTATTTTTTTTTTTTTTATTTTTTTTTTATTTGGCCTGAATCACACATCTTATGTGAAAAAAAGTTTTCCTCAACTTTTTTATGTCTGCAGGTGCAGATAATGGCACCCAAATGGGTCCGCCATTAACTCGGATAAATATATTCAAATTTACATTTTGTGCTCAGAATTTCATTAAAATGTTCAAATACTTAAATATACATAAATTGTGATTAAGGGATTTCGATGTTGGTAATGGTGTAAAATCATAGCATTTCACTATTTTGTTTTTGTTTTTATTTTATTTTTTAAATTGCATGACCCACCGACAAAGGTGGTAAAGTGGGCGACGCACCATGTCCTACCATCAACCCGCCAAAAAATTAGTCAGCTTGCTCTGCTGCGCTTTTGAGAGTGGGCTGAAAAACTCGACCCATTGGCCCGAACATATTTTATACTAACCCACCCCGCTCACCATCAACCCGCCAAAACACGAGTCACCATCAATATGCCAAAAAATGAGTCAGCCCGCCTTGCTTTTGAGAGTTGGTCGTAAAACTCAGCCAAACGGGGTGGGGCAAGGAGACCCGGCGGTCCGAGCCTATTTTGGCCCGACACACCGGTTCAACTGATTTAAAGAAAACCGACCGGACCACTATTTTTTGACAAAAATCGATCGGGTCGAATCGATTCTTATAGGGTCTATTACATGGCTTATTTGTTGATTCACTCAAATCGATTGTTTCATCGATTCACCAGTTTCCAATTCAACCACATATGTGATCCGGTGAAGAATACATGTATTATATGTTTTTGAATATATATATATATATATATATATATATATATATATATATATAGGCAAAATCATTTCTGCAGCCGCTTTATGTACAGCAACGACATATGTATGGTTATGATTCCCCACATTTAATGCTTTCATCCTTTGTATGATTATGATTTCCCGCATTTAATGCTTTCAAGTATATATGTGGCAAGTATTTGATTATTCCACATACAACAGCCGCAGAAATTTAAGCCCCATATATAGGGAGGGTTATATTTGTAAGTTTTTTGTTTGCAAACTCTTACAAATTATACTATATACTTCCAGGAGTACATAATATAATTTACAAAATTTATAAACGGATCCTTCCATATATATATATATAGGAAAAATAAATCTTATATTGTATGAGAATTCTAACCTCATGTCATAGATACATCAAGTGTGGGTCCCACCTATTAAAATATATATATATATATATATGGCACACCTTTTTATGGTGTGTGTAGGAAGGGTTTGTTTTCTCATGCAACATGAGAAAAACAAACCCATATATATATATATATATATATATATATATATATATATATATATAATCCTTTGACACCGGTGTCAAATTTCAAATTTGACACTTTATCTGAGAGCCGTTAGATCAAAAAAGATCAACGGTGTCACATGCTTACAAATCAGAGTCGTTGATCTTTTTTGATCTAATGGCTCTCAGATGAGGTGTAAAATTTGAAATTTGACACCGGTGTCAAAGGATCTTACCCCATATATATATATATATATATATATATATATATATATATATATATATATATATATATATATATATATATATAAGGATATTCTTTCTACCAAAATCTTCTACTACTAACTCACTACCTATCTAATCACCATTGGATCAATATTTTCTCTTTTTTCAAATTTTTTTTAACATTCTCTCTCTTTGATTCAATGGTGATTAGATAGGTAGTGAGTTAGTAGTAGAAAATTTTGATAGTAAGAATATTCTTCCTCATATGAATATATATATTATCCCAATTTATTTAGATCCAAATTAATAACCCTAACAGAAAAAAGTAAATAAAATAATATTATTAAAATAACTATTTTAATTAAAATAATATAATATAAGTTTATTTTCAGGCTTTTAAGTCAGGTATTGTAAAATAGGCTTTGAAGACTTATTCTATTTTACTAAAAATATTAAGTCAAGTCATATGGCCTTCATAGATCGTCTAACGTATTTAAGCCATTATCTCTGAGCCATGAGAGTCAAATGGAGGAGGATATATATCAAAATCAATTAGTGGTGACAATTTTTTTTTTTGGTATAACCTGGAGTATCCCTAATCAAAATGGTGACAATTTTTAATGTAACTCAAATATGATACAAATTTTTTACATTCCTATCAACTCGTATACATATTTATGTCAACCAAAAAGTGATTCCCAAAAATCGCATATCATGCTTGTGTTAAAAATATTCGTGTTTGCGTTCATCTATTTAAATTAAATAATGATATAAGTTATATTTATCAAATATATCCCATTTGCGGTATTTACTCGTTTGGGCCTTGTAATCTGATTGGGCTTAACGTGTGGGCTTGTAGCTGTAGAGTCCGCAACGTAAGAGTTCAGTTGGCCGAATTTGGGCGACTTGTATGGGTAGATTTACTTATTCTAAAGAATTGCCATGAGTGGTTTTTTTTTTTTTTTTTTTAAAGTACAAATTTAGCAATTTTGCCTGATTGTTCAATTTTTTTACTAGCTATCAGTGCAATTATTGTATTGTTCATTTGAGTTGCCTAACTATTAAAAGCATAAAGGTTTAATCATTAAAGAAATAGGGTAGAAAATATTTTCTATACTAAAACATCTCATTTTAGGGTATAAATGGATTGGTGAGACTAAGTTTTGGTGTAAATAAATCAAGAATACATAAAATATTTTCAATCTAGTTTGATCTAGGCATATTAGTTTATTTAAATCAATTAAACATTCAATAACTATAAAAAGTTAGAAAAAAGTAAATAAAATAATATTATTTTATTAATTAAAATAAGGAAACAATATTTGTCTTTTTAAAAGACAATTATTTTAGTTAAAATTAGTATTTTTTATTTAATATTTAAATTTTAAAAAAATATCTCATTTACTTCCACCATGATTTCTGTTTCTCTCACCATAAAATGCAGTAGCTTTCAAAAAATTGATACAATTTTATATCCTTTAAAAGGATAAACACTAATATCTTAAAATTATTTAATTAACAATTTTGATTATTTTAATTAAAATAAATAATATGATATAGATTGACTTGTAGACACGAAGGTCAACACATTGTAAAAGTAGGCGTATGACCTATTTTCTAAATGAGGTTTTTTAACACCTTATTCTACTTTATTGAATATATTAGGTTAAGTTACATGCCCTTGATAGGTCATCCGACCTATTTAAATTATTATCCATGAGTTACAAGGTCAATAAATAAGGGGCGACAATTTTCAATATGAATGAACACAACACATATTTTTAACTTTCGTGTCAATTTGTATTTGTATTCATGTCAACTAAAAAATGACTAGAAAAACTTGTATCGTGTTCGTATAAGAGGCATTCGCCTTCTCATCAATCCACTTAAATTAAATAATTATATATTTATGGAATTTACTCCATTTATATTTATTCTTTTGGGTTTAAGTAATTTTCATTCAAAAAGTAAAATTGACATGTCATCTTTTTCATGTAACGTCAGCCTATATGCTAAACGGATCGTGTTAGTATTAAGAACTTTGATACAAATAAATAACAATATGGGAAAATACTTTCACATGTTGTTAGAGAAAGTATTTTTATGTCTCTCATACATTGATATGTGTGCTTTGTCTTTTATTTTTATTTTAATTTCTTAATGGTAGGACTACCTTAAACATATGTGTGTAGGAAAATTTCTTCTTTCATATTAAAGGAGAAAAACAAAGCCCAATAATATTTCTAATTTTCTATCAACCCACATATAACTTGCCAACCCAAGTTTTCACCCGGTGGAAATGACATACTCTCCTTCTATCTCTTGTAGCTCCACTAATAAATTCATTTCATAGGGATTTTTTATTATTATTATAAATTATAAAATTACAATATATATATATATATATAATAAAATTTAAAAGGCATATCACTAACATATGTTTTTAAAATAAAGTATGTATATTTTTAAATTGAGGTAGATTATACTTACAACTTTTTTTTTGCAACATCTTACAACCATATCTTAACACCTTTGATTTCCGCCAATCGACGGTTATGATTTTCGTAAATTAAACTCATAATTAATTATTAATTCATAATAAATGATAACTAAGAAATTTCTCACTAATTTTTTTGAGATGAAGGACCTTGGCAATGCATCTTTTGTCTTAGGAATACAGATATTTAGAAATCGCTTTCAAGGTATCCTACAATAATCAAATAAAGCCTATATTGAAAAGATTCCGGATAGATTTGGCATGAAGGATTGTACATCAGGAGACACACCTATATCTAAAGGAGACAAGTTTAGTCTCGGTCAATGCCCCAAAAGTAAGCTTGAGATGATGGAAATGACAAAGATACCTTATGCTTCAATTGTAGTAAGCCTTATGTATGCCCAGGTTTGTACTCGCCTTGATATAGAATTTATAGTGGGAGTATTAGGTAGATGCTTGAGCAATACATGAGTAAATCATTGGAAAGCAGCCAAAAGGGTTATGCGATATTTAAAGAGAACAAAATATTATATGCTCACATATCGGAGGTCAGATGAATTAGAGATCGTTGGGTATTCAGACTTGGTTTTTTTGGATGCCAAGATAGTAAAAGATCCACGTCAAGTTATGTCTACATGTTAGCTGGAGAAGCTATTTCTTGGAAGAGTGCTAAGAAGACACTTGTAGCTTCCTCTACTATGGCCACTGAATTTGTAGCTTGTTTTGAGGCATCCAACCATGGGGTATGGCTGCAAAATTTTGTTATAGGGCTGCGTATAGTAAGTGGGATTGAAAAGCCACTAAAGATTTATTGTGACAATAAGTCAGCAGTGTTATACTCCAACAATAACAGAAGGTCTTCAAAATCGAAGTACATCGATATAAAGTCTCTGGTTGTTAAAGAAAGAGTTCTGAGTGGTCAGATTTACATAGAACACATAGGAACGAATTCTATGCTTGCGGATCCGCTTACTAAAGGCTTAATGCCTAAGGTCTTTCATGAGCATACTGCTCATATGGTGTTGTTTGGCTTGATGACACTATGTTTTAGTGGAAATTCTTTATGTTGGTGTTTTTAACAGCCCGTTGTACACCGGTATTGTTAACATTAATTATGATATTAAGCGCAGTTACAATCACAATATTTATTTGAATTTGCGGGAAAATTTTTCCTTTTTAATATCGTTTATACCTTTAAAATAACTGTGACCATAACTCAAAAATTCATGCGGAATAATTAATACTATAACCTAATACCATGCAACTTTCGTTTAAAGGTTGCTAAGTAGTTCCCATAAACCAACAAAGCAAAGACTCATTCATTCCATTTTTAAACACTAAAGGCCTTAAACATTTTATTTACCCCAACAATTTCATGCCTCTCAAATTCCTTTCATCTCTTATTATTTCATATATTTTCTCTTTATCTTCACGTGGGTTCAAACCGCGCTCAATTCGGAGCACCATAGCTCAAGTTATGCACTTTCTAAAAACATGATGATGAACCCACTGTTCCCGACGCGATTTGCGCCAGGAACGATGCAATTTGAGCCATGAAACAGAGGCTTTCCTGACCCAATAGCACGAGGCACCCCAACCATGGCATGAGGTGTGCCAGAAATGCATTTCCCCACTGTATCTTGGGGCGATTTGCGCCACCATCGCGCGATTTGCGCCAACGTTCCGGAGCTTACACCTAGCCATAGTATTTCACCCCTAACTGGAGTTATACTCATCCGTTTGACGCGATCTTGGTCTTGTTGGAAAGCTAAAAGAAAGATCTATAACTTCCGAGAAGGCCAAGAGGTCAAATTCCATCATATATGAGACGAAAAGTGGGCAGGACCCTATTTGTATTTCCAACATTTCCCAAAAATTCGCCAGAGTTCCCTTTGTTTTTACAAAAATCCCCAATTTTGCTAAGGCAACCTAAGACATCAAGGTATATAAAATCATATGGGTGGCACACACAAGGACCAACAACGCCTTGGGGCACTTACAACCCATCACAGTCCATCTACATGTATGATATTCATTATGTTTCAATCACCAAAGTTCCATTGCATGCTTTTGTTAACTATCATTATAATCAATTCATAAACTAGGCCTAAAGCCCTTCACATTACATTTACATGCTTCCAATACATCATAGGTGGCTATGAACAAATTCCATACTCACACAGAATATACATATAATCAAAGTATAGTTATACAACCATTCTTGAAAGACTTACACATGGTCATGAATATACAAAGCATGACATTATTAACATGCACAAGTTCATGACCTAAAGTTCAAAACCTTAAACTATATGCTAAGTGTATCCAACTGAATCCTCTAACATGTGATGCCTTCCATATGCACCTCATACTCCACTCCTCCAGGCTCAACCTAACCTGAAATGATGTCCCCAAATGCGGGGTGAGATATACAAATATATCTCAATAAACCAAGGGTACTAGAGGATCACTCCACCCCATGGCTCACTCAATATGCATCAATCAACATAGTATGAAATGCATGACATACAATATCACAACAACTGGGCACAAATCCAATAACATCCACATCATGATTATGTTCAAGGACCCCATCGTATAACTTCCGGAATCTTCCTGGTGCCTCTCCCATGGTTGAGACGACCCCATGGCAAAACCCAATTAGAACTCCTCATGAGCCCTATCTAGCGGAAGTCCCACGTTTGGATCATCCTGGTACCGCTCCCAGAGTCGGCCCCACGGCAAAACCCGACCCGAATCCCCAACGGAATATCCAACGGAAGTCCAAACCAACACCCATCTATTGGCCAGAGATCAAATAATTCACATACAACATGCTCCAAGCATGTCACACAATCAAGCAATAATGCATGAACATACATATTCACACAATGTTCAAAGACACAAAATCCAACTACAACCTTCCACTAGGTGTGGTGGAGCACACAAGGGACTAAACCCAAGTTCCAAAGGTTTACCTCGAGTCCGAAGCCAATGCTCCACACGTAAGCTCCAAGCTTAATCCGCTTCCATAGCGTCCGTGAGAGGCAACCTATATGATCAACAACATGATTATCAACCATTTGCAATAACACATCAATTTCACAATAATTATGATCAACAATTATCCATTAGGTTCAAAGGCCATCATACAACTTATTCAATTATTCCAACCACTAGAATCATCACCATAGCTCACTCATCTACCAATGTATCAACTATTGATTTAAAACCATATTTTCACTTCAATTCTTCTTTTCCACACCACATGGTTCGAAATTTATAAGGAACCATCCAACAAGGTTCTCAATCCAATTTAACATTTACACTCATCATATAATCATATTACTACATCATACAACAGCTCTCCACACAATCCTCACACAATTCAACTTCACCATTTCACGACCTTCAAATTTTCTAAGTTATAAAATCCACATTTTTCCTCAATAATTTTTATTGCATTTGTAGCTAATACACATTATTCTAAGACACATTCATGTACAAACTTTTTCCAATGGTCTCTAAACACATCAATAACTCAGCCCTCTTTAGGGTTCATAATTCAAATCATATACCCAAATGCAAGGCATAAGGCTCCTCCCAAACATACTCCACCATTGGAGCACCTAGAAGCACCATGAGCACAATTTGGAACTGATTTTGGTCAAGATCTCCCCAAAGAGGCGATCTCAAGGCTTGAGAGTACTACCAATGGCTTTAGAAAGTGTTTTCCATCAAGTTTCAAGCCAAAAATCGTTGGATTTGGTGAAGAAATGCTCAAGTTATGATGAAAAGGAAATTTGAAGGAAATGGCTATGGAGGGGGGCTGTTTCCCGTGAAGAAGAAAGGAGGAAGGAGAGAGAGGACATGGGGGGTGACGGGAAAAGTGAGGGAATTTAAGTGGATTTGAGTGGGGCGGGTCCCACACACGATTTAACTTTAATCCAATCACTAATTTCAACCAAAAATTCATAACCTACGTATTTTTCTGATCCATGACATATTTTTGTTTCCTAAAAATATTGATAAAAATTTCACTCTTATCGGTACAATTATACCGTAGTATTTTTACACCGGGAAAATCACTATTCATCAAAATTTTCAAAACTTGCCTATTCACTCGATTTTTCGTCATGAAGGCATTATTTTTATCATTTGAGATCTCCTACTCAATTTTTCATGCCTCGGGTTACGTTTTTGGCAAATTACCATTTTGCCCTTGGCACACATTTTGACCCAAATTTCAGGATTTTCGCTAATCCTACCCTTTTTACCCACATTATATCATATAAATTCACATTTAAATTTACGAGGTGTTATAATGTTCTATGTAAAAATATTTATATGTTTATTTTCTGTAGAATAAAGATTTTGATGTTATTTTCCCTCTGAATGTGTATATTTTGTGCTTGTGTTTTTGCTTTGTGTATGTAAAAAATTAAAGAATGATCTCATAAGGACTAAAGTAGGACTAGTTGGAAATAGGCATAGTGGAGATCACACTGCATGTAATTTCCATGCCACTAATCCAGACTCGATATGTCATTAAATATATTGGTGTAATGACCACAGATGGTTTAGTTACGCTTGACAGTGACAAAAGCCTCCATGATCTCATATTAATATAGGAGATGGAACAGATTGTATCTAAGGAGGAATCTAAGGATAAATAGCATACATTTGCGCACTAAAGATATATGATATAATTATCTCAGGTCCATGTGTAGCCCAAGTGAGAGATTGTTAGGAAATTATATTTTCTAATGTGTTTGTGTGCTACATATTGAATAACTAATTATTTTATGCTATTTAATATATATTGGATAAATTAAAGTGATATGCCCAAATAAATTCCTGAGTGTGGGACAAATGGGTGGATATCAGTATTGGACCAAATAGGTATAATTGGAGGTTACTGGCCCAACAATAAAGAAAAACATTATAAAGGGTCATGGTCCCAAATACTTCAAATAACAACCCTAATTTCTCTTCCCCATTAAGAGAGAGACAGCACACTAAAGAATAAAGATTACGACGATTTAACTGAGGAAGATTGCATACCACATGAAGAGAAAATCATACTAAAGAATAAGGATTAAGACTATTCTACCAAGGAAAATCGCATATCCCAACAGAGAAGATCAAAGTTATTCCGTTGTTATGGAGACAAATATGCCTCCACCTTTATGATTTGGTCTGATGGATCTTGGTTTGTTGGTGATGGTTATGGCCATAAGGTTAAGAGGAATTATTATTCCAACATCAACAATCAATTTTAGATATATAAACTCAGACCTTCACGAATCGAGCCAAAAGCCCTGATTCGTTATCCTTAAAATTTCGAATTTTCTTGTTGGCTGATTCAGTATTATAAGCTTATGGATGAATGAATATTAGTGTTTGCAATGTTGACCGCATTGCGTGCGTGCGTATAGGCATGAGGTGTGCCTGCATAGCAATTAAAAGTATATCAATTTAAAAATAAATAAATAAAAATGTATAAGAAGTTTATATTGCTACGCAAGTAACGCAACAACTTCCAGAGGAAACCAAGATCATCCTGTGCCAAACACCATGTGATCCTCCGTACATTGTAAATTCGGGGGTTTTATATTTTATTTTTAATAAAAGGTTAAATTAGGACAAGACACATTTTATATAGGGAAAAGTACCAAATGCGTTCGTGGTTTGCTTCAAAATTATCTATGTCCCTGTAATTTTTTTATCACATATGCTCCTGTGCTTTGTAATAAATAAGAAACCACAGGGGCATATGTGATAAAAATTATATCCTTTTATAAACCACAGGAACATATGTGATAAAAAAAACCAAAGGAGTATAAGTGATTCTAAAGTAAACCACAGGGCATTAGTGAACTTTTCCCTTTTATATAAGTTAAAAAAATTACTAATATTTAAGTCAAGATTAACGTGAGCAGACTATTCATTAGAATGTTCGATCTCTAAAAAAAGTTATAATATAAAATTATTAATTTACTTTAATAATCTTTTGGATTAACATGATTCTTAAAAAAAATATAAAAAAATTGGTCTTAAAGGTCCTCTAGGATCATCTTGCGGGATGAAATTTGGCAGTCCGGTAGAGGATAGTGAGTGAAAGAGAGATGGAGGAGAGAGGAGAGAAAGAAAAAAAAAAAAATATGTGTCACTTTCTTAATGGAAAGACCACTGTAGTCCTAGAACATATTAAAATTTTCGCAGGTTGCATCATATTTTTGGTCAACTAAAAAAGACTCAATCCATAAAGGCATAAACTACCCAACCATTTTTTTTTTTTTTTTTTTTTTAAATAACTACCCAACCAATTTACATTAGTATAAAATCGACAAAACACGATGCCATTGGGAACGTGCATTTGAGACCATCAATATTGAAGCTGGCGTAAGGGATGACTCTCGCGCAGGGCTGATCCGAGATTGTCTTTCCATCCGAATCAAATTTTATAAATGTTCCTTTTACAAATATGCAACTAATTAAGGCCACCGGTCATGTGCTGAAGGAGCAAAACAATAACGAGTACAAAATTACTACTCAACAAATATTTTTATAAACATTCCAGAAAGTATTAGACTTGATCTTTGATGTTACAACAAATTAAAACTCACGAATAGTAAATCAACCATAATAGATATATAAATAAAGAATTTCACGAAAGTCTCATAATTGAAACATAAAGATGTGATTAAGAGTGATCACTCCTTTGTATTATATAATATTTCTTTTTTGAATGGTTATATAATATTTTAAAAAATTCTTTACTTTCTCGATAAGAAATACCATCCACCATTCACCCCTGCTCTCATTTGACTTAATCAGATATAAACAATTTCAAAATTCATATATTATCTATATATATATATATATATATATATATATATTTATTTATCTATGTAGCACGGACACCGACACGGGACACGTGACACGATACGACACGACACTCCGATACGTTAATTCTAAAAAATGTTGGATTTCGACACGTTAGGACACGTTTTGATATTAAATAATAATTTTAATTTATGTAGTGTATATTATATTTAATATTTAGTAATTTAACAAAAAATGAATCTAAACTTATAATATTCATAAATTTTGCAAAGAAACATAAGATATCCCAAATATTTATATTAAATTCAATAAAATGGTAATCGCAATCCAATGAATCTAATAATTTGAACTAAAAACTCAACGCAACGCAACCTTTGAAACTTTTTTTGAATTTTTATAACGCATGTTGGAGTGTCGGAGTGTCCGAGAGTGTCGAGAAGTGTCAGACACGACACGTCAGGATCTTTGAAGTGTCGGTGCTTCATAGATATTTATATATCTTAAGTTAATAAGGAAAATTCATATTAATTATTTTATGTATAACATATGTAATACATCATGTCATATTCTTGGAAGGGCGCGTGGGCGCGTGGTTTTCTTTTTTAGAGCTCTGCTAGGGTTTTGGTGTTTTCATGGTGGGGAAAGGGTCGCGACCCCCAAATTCGGAGGGGGAAACTGTGTTAAGGAGAGAATCAAAGAAAGCGAAGGGAGATTTGCTGATGGATCAAGTGATGCATGAGGAACCTCAGGTTGCGGGCGCAATGGAGGTTGAAGGAGGTGGTGAGGGTCAACCGATTGATGTAGAGGTGGCAGATCCAGTGCACAACAGTGATGAGGAACCCAAGAGAGACCCGCGGAAGTTGGTCTCATACAAGGATCATCTCCTGCGTGTGAATGGAGTCTGGGATGGGTTTCGCGAAGAGGAAGAGAACGATTGGTTTGCTGAATGTAAAAGGGAGGAGTGTGAAGAAGAGGAAGCTCTTAAGGCGTATGAGCAGTCAGGGGATGATGATCCTCTGAACCCTTTCTACCAATTTGATATCCTGGAAAAGCTTGAGCAGTGCAAACGCTGGAGTAAGGCTTTGATTGTCAAGCTTATGGGAAAGAGGTTAGGTGCTAAGTTCCTTTGGAATCGTTTGCATAAACTCTGGAATCTGGAAGGAGACTACAAGGTCCTGGATCTAGAAAATAGCCATTATATGGTTGAATTTGAGAAGGTACAGGACTATCTGTTTGTGCAGCAGCAGGGTCCTTGGATTGTGGCTGATCATTACCTCATTGTTCAGAGGTGGAGGCCAAATTTTGACCCCTATGATGACAGGGTGAAGAAACTTGCTGTTTGGATCAGGATACCAGGAGTCCCTAGGGAGTTTTATACATACAAAGACCTATGGAGAATGGGGAATATGGTGGGGAGAACCTTGAGGATTGATGAAAGCTCGCTAAGGATCAGTGGTCATGGGCAACTTGAAGAGATCACTGACAGGGGAAGATTTGCCAGAATCTGTGTGGAGATTGATTTGAGCAAGAGTCTCTTGTCAAAATTCCGAATAGGACAGAGGCAACTGTTCATTGGGTATGAAGGATTACACATGATCTGCTTTCTTTGTGGCCAGTATGGCCATAGGAAGGATCAATGTGTGTTGAACCCGGAAAATGTTAAAAAGGCGAGCAAGGATGTTGGGGAAGAGAAGATGGATCAGAGTGTGGAGACTGATCCTACTATTGAAGGAAATAAGGAAGATATTGAAAAAAGCCAAGAAGAGAATGGCTTTGGAAGCTGGATGACAGTTCAAAGAAGAAACAATAAAAGGCAGGTGCAAAACCAGAAACATAAAGAGGTGCAGGTGAGCAAGGAGAAATTGGTAACTGATGGGGGTGGCAAATCCCCAAAGATCCTTGTAGTTGGTTCAAGGTTTGGGCCCTTGGAGAGTGATGCAGGAGAGGGCTCTCATGGTGTGAAGGGTGGTTCCCCTGAGCTGGGAACTAAGAATACCAAATCTGATGGGGAGCCCAGTCAACAGAAAAAGAAACAGAATGGAAGAAGGAAGAAAAGCATTCTGGAAGGCAGTGGTGTGAATCATAAGCTTGGGTCAGAGACCAAAGGTTCGGGTACTAAAGGGGTGCAATCCTTGAACCAAGAGGCTCCTAAGGGTATTTTGCAAGCTAATTTAACTAGGGAGGCTATTCTGGTTAAAAAGGGGAACAAAGGGGTTAGACAGGAAGCTGCCTCGGAGGTCAAATTATCTGGAAGCTTTGGTGCTGGTTTGACAAATAGAAGTGTTGCTGCTAATATTTTGCTGTCCCCTGGAGTCAAAGAAGTTCCTCCGGATGGTGTGGGTGAAGGCAAGGAGATATGCCAGGAAGGAAGGTCTGCAATGGCTTTGGATGATATTACTAATGCCTTGGGGAGCAGTAGCACAACCAATGTTTAGGTTGTTTGAGGTCTGTGTTCTGTTCTCTCTCTTTTTCACTTTCATAGTGTGTACTTGGAATTGTAGAGGGGCGGGGAAAAAAGGGTTTTCCTCTCTCATAAAAGATATGGTGTTCCAGAATAAAATTCATGTTCTAGCTTTGTTAGAAACTAGAATTAGTGGTAATAAGGCTGAGAAAGTCATTAGAAATCTTGGTTTTGATAGTTTTTTCATTAGAGATGCTGTGGGCTACTCTGGTGGTATTTGGCTTCTTTGGAATAAAAGAACCACAAATGTGAGAATCATTGAGGATAATCATCAGTTCATTAACACCAATTTGCATTGGGTCACTTCTGGTGAGGAGGAGAATTTTACCTTCATTTATGGTAGTCCTAGGAGGGCTGAGAGGGCTAGCCTGTGGACTGGCCTTAGAAATATAGCTGACAGGGGTCTGGATAAATGGGCAGTAATGGGTGATTTTAATGCCTATTTGGATGAGAGTGATAAGCATGGTGGTGCTGATGTGAATTGGGGAAGCATGCAGGATTTTGCTAATTGTTTAAATGACTGTGGTTTGACTGATTTAGGTTTCTCTGGCCCCAAGTTTACTTGGAAAAGAGGAGCCCTTCAAGAAAGGATTGATAGGTTGCTTGGCAATGAGGGGTGGATGCTGAGTTTTCCTAATAGGTCCTTATCTCATATTCATTATTATGGGTCTGACCATAGACCTCTAGTCTTGAAAAATGGGTATGATGGTTACTCGACTGGAGGGGTTAAGCCCTTCAGATTCTTAGCTGCTTGGCTAACAAATGAGAGCTTTGGTGGGATTGTGGATAACTGTTGGAGTGGGAATAAGGGTTGGGCTGCTTCTAAAGATGATTTTCATAAGGAAGCTGTTGAGTGGCATCAACTTAAGTTCAAAGAGGACCAGAAGAAAAAGTTGAATATCCAAAGAAGGTTAAGGGGTGTGGACTTCCAACTCAGTAGGGGTCCTAATGAATCGCTTGAAAGACTTCACAGGGATTTATGGCAGGATCTGAATAAAATCTTCATTCAGGAGGAGATTACTTGGTTTCAAAGGTCTAGGAGTAACTGGCTTGCTTATGGTGATAGGAACACCAGATTTTTCCATGCTTCTACAGTGGCTAGAACTAGGAGGAACAAGATCATGTCCCTGAAAGATGAACAGGGAGAGTGGATACAAGATCCAGAAGCCTTAAAAGAAATGGTGATTGGTTTCTTTAAAAATCTTTATATGGAGGAGGGTCCGGATGTTCAATCTTCTAGCATCATTAACCTGTTTCCTGTGGTTGATAATCATGAGTGGGCCAGCATTGGTGTTAAGCCTGGGCTGGAGGAAATCAAGAGAACCATTTTTAATATGCAGCCTTTTAAAGCCCCTGGTGTTGATGGCTTGCATGCTGTGTTCTTTCATACTTAGTGGGATAAAGTGGGAGGATATGTGACTCAGCTGGTTCTGGAGGTGTTCAATGATCCCTCTAAGGTTGCAGGTATCAACCAAACTTTAGTTTGCTTAATTCCGAAGGTTGATAACCCTGATTTGATTAGCCAGTTTCGGCCTATAAGCTTATGTAATGTCATTTACAAAGTTGTCACTAAGATTATCACTGCTAGGCTAAGGAAGCACATGAACCACTTAATTATGCCTAACCAATGCAGTTTTATTCAAGGAAGACAGGCTTCTGACAATATTATCATTAGCCAGGAGATTTTTCATTCGATGAGAACCAAGAAAGGCAAGAAAGGGTGGATGGCTATTAAGGTCGATCTTGAAAAGGCCTATGATAGATTTAGGTGGTCTTTCTTGGAGGAAACTTTATGTTTGACTGGGTTACCTGTTAAGCTAGTGGATCTAATTATGGCTTGTGTGACTTCTACCTCCATGAACATTCTTTGGAATGGGTCCCAAACAGAGTTCTTTGCTCCCACTAGAGGGATTAGACAGGGAGACCCCCTCTCTCCCTACCTTTTTGTTTTATGCATTGAGAGGCTTGGCCATTTGATTAATGCTGCTATGGAGAAGAAAGAGTGGCATCCGGTTAAGTTGGGCAAAAATGGGCCTCCTATATCCCATCTGTTCTTTGCTGATGATCTTCTTCTTTTCTCTGAAGCTAGTGAAGACCAAGCTTGTTTGATCAGGAATGTTCTGGATCAGTTCTGTAATGTGTCAGGGCAAAAAATCAGTGGCAGCAAAACCAGGTGTTTCTTTTCTAAGAATGTGAATCACATTAGAAGGAAGGATCTTAGCCTGAGCATGAAGTTTTCAATCACAGCTGATTTAGGGAAGTATCTTGGTATTCCCATTCTGCATAAGAGGGTGAATAAAAACACCTTCGGATTCATCTTGGAAAAAACTAATAGGAAGCTTAGTGCTTGGAAGGAGAAAACTCTCTCCTTAGCTGGCAGGACTGTTCTTACAAAAGCAGTGCTGGCTGCCCTGCCTTCTTATGCTATGCAGACTTCTCTTATTCCTTTTGGTACCTGTGAAGCTGTTGAGCAGAAGATGAGGAATTTTATCTGGGGTTCTAGTTCGGAAAAGAAGAAGATTCATGCCTCTCCTTGGAATGTGGTGTGTAGGTCTAAGGCTAATGGGGGTCTGGGTATCCATAACCTCAGGTTGGCTAATAAAGCTAGCATGATGAAGATTGGGCATGGTTTGATGGCTCAAAGAGAAGAGTTATGGGTTCAGGTGTTAAAAAATAAGTATAAAGTGAATAATGGTTTGCTGCCCAATATTCCCAAGAAGACTGGCTGCTCCAACCTTTGGTTGGGAGTCTCTCGGGTGTGGGATAAGGTTTATGAAGGATCCAAAATTATGGTGGGAAATGGGTTGGAAACATCCTTTTGGTTTGATAAGTGGCTGTCTATTGGCCCTCTTGTTGACCACAAAGTTCAGGATATCCCTCTTGTGTTGCAGGGGTTGATGATGGCTGATATGGTTGATGAAAATGGTGATTGGTGTTGGCAGAAGTTTAGGGAGTTGATTTCCCAAGAAGCTGTCAATCTCATTGCTGGTGTGTGTCCTCCTAATCCTGAGGAGGATGGTGATAGGATTATTTGGGATCTATCTCAAGATGGTCGTTTCTCTTTGAAATCTGCCTTCAAGCAGCTTTGTGAGGGAGAGGAAAACAATCTCAATCTCCATTGGAATGCTATTTGGGACTGGGTAGGACCCCCTCGTACTAAATCCTTTTTGTGGTTGCTTCTTGGGGAGAACCTGCTAACTAATTCTAGGAGGTTTCAAAGACACATGAGTGATTCGAATCTGTGTCCTAGGTGCTTGTTGGGTAGTGAGGATTGTATTCATGTGATAAGGGATTGTCCTTGGTCTGAAAAAACTTGGAGAAGTCTGGTGAGTCCAGGTAGGTGGAATGAGTTCATGGCCCTTCCTCTTCAGTCTTGGCTTTATGTTAACTTGGACCCTAAGAAGTGTATGGTTAATGGTGAAAATGGTGAAAATGGTCACCTTTTGTTTGGGTTAGTCTGTTGGTTCATCTGGAAGGAAAGGAATAAGCTTATCTTTGATGGAGAGGTTCCTAGTGATGGAAATACTGCAAGATTGGCCTGCACCTATCTAGCTAATTTTCTGGATGCTAATAAGCTCTACTGTAATGCTGGGTTGCAGAACAACAGAAGAAAGATTGCTCTGGTGCAGTGGAGAGCTCCTCCAGTGGGCTGGCTCAAGTTGAACACTGATGGCTCCTCTAAATGTAGTAATTTGCAAGGTGGTTGTGGGGGTGTAATTCGTGATGCTGCTGGTCGTTGGATTAAGGGTTTTGCTAAAAATCTTGGTAATTGCAGCGCAATTAAAGCTGAAATCTGGGGCATTTACTTGGGTTTGCAAATGGTGTGGGATATTGGCCATAGGAGAGTTATAGCTGAAGGTGATTCCATGGTGGTTTTGGGGATGATCAATGAGGGGGTTGCTGGGAACCATCCTTTGGCTGGTTTAGTTAACAAAATCAGGTTGATGAGGACTTGGGACTGGCAGCTGGTGTTTGTTCATGCTTTCAGAGAATGTAATGGTGTTGCTGATTGGCTTGCCAACTTGGCCATCTCTCTGAATTGGGATACCTCTGTGTTTGAAGACCCTCCTGATGGGTGTACTGATGCTGTTGGTTGGGATTTTTGGGGGGTTGCCTGGCCTAGAACGGTCAGGGATGCTGTTTCTGTTTAGTTGTCTTTAGTTTTCCTTGATTTTCAAAAAAAAAAGAGCCCTCTTGCTTAAAACATGGATAATGCACATGCCCATTTTTTATTTAGTAGAGTACCAATTTTTAATGGTTTTTATAATTTTTGAACATGCCTCCTAAGACAAGAGTTCATTGGATTTTTGAAGCGTAGATAATGCATAGGTCCCTCTGTAACAAATTCTACAATATTAATTAATTATTAATAAAATGAAGGTGGTCAGAATGAAACTTGTGAATTTATATTTCTCTTCTTACTTAAACTTTTATGTTAAATTAATGCTTTATATGATGTTAACTTTTATTCACTTAACAACATAAGTTTTAGGGTTAAATTGATTGATTTACACTTGTTACAGTAATATAATATAAAATCATTATGAGCTTTCACGTAACAAATTTCAGCTTTTAGGTAAGATGGTTGTTTATTATCAAAATCTATGTGACCTCAAGGTCACAAGTTTGACTTCACTTCCCCCAATTTCTAGTGAAATCAAGACCATCACAGGTTTGGCCCAACCACTAATAAGCTTGTTCGTTTTAGCAAACAAATTCAATTTAATTAGCTTATTGTATCCACTTCCTGATTTGAATATTTTATCAGCGTGTTATTATTTTTCCTTTAAAGAAATTACACTAATGGTTTCGGAAGTGAATAATATATACTTTTAGTTTTTTAACTTTAACTAACCAGTGTTATTAAGATCGGATCTGAGCCCGTCTAATCCAATATTAATTATCGACTCAGTTTAGATCAATGGCGGATCTAAATTTTTTTATTTATGTCTGCTAAGAGTAAAGGAATTTTTTTTAAATATATTAAAATACAAAAGAATATAAACAGAAAAAGAAATTTTTTTTAACTTAACATAAAAAAAGTAATCAAGAGTCAACTAAACTGTTAGAATAGAATATTTTGAGTCCTCAACAAAAATTCCGACACCAATTTAATCTCTTAGAAAAAAAGTCGACTCTTGGTCCCTCAAAATTCAAAAATAGATCCAGATAATCAAAATTGTGGTCCATCTGAAATTCAAAAAAATCCACATTAGTCCATCAAAAGAACTAACATGGATCTATTTTGGAATTTAGAGGAATCACGAGATGACTTTTTTTAAGAGGTTAATTTGGGTCCCGAAATTTTTATTGATGACCCAAATTATATGTTATTCTTTTTTTTTCCAAAAAATTTATGTGTGCACTTGTACACGTTTGCACGACGTATATAGGTTCGTCGTTGGTTCAGATATCGATGTACTGGGTTATTGGTTTCACGGGTGAGTCACTACATAAACCGATTGACATGGATAAATATATACAAATTTATAGTTTATACTCAAAATTTCATAAAAATATTCAAATACTTTTTTTTTTTGGTACAGAAATATTCAAATACTTAAATATACATATACATATACATGTGTTACATATTTTGTTTTTATATTTTAAGAAAATTGCATGACCTACCTGTTCAGCCAGTGTAAAGAAAATCGACATAGTCACCTTTTTTTGCCAAAATCCGTCCTAGTCAAATCGGTTCTCTCCGGGTCTATTACATGGCTTATTCATTGATTAACTCAAATCGGTTGTATCACCAGTTCATCAGTTTCTAGTTCAACTCGGCCAGTTCCCACCAGATTTAATAACCCTGGTCTGATTGATTCAACCAGATATGTAAGGAGAAAGAGGTTTGGGTATTAAGAATACGAGTATAATGAATGATTCTTTCTTGGGAAAACTAATTTAGAGGTTGTGTTCTGATGAGCAGTCCTTGTGGTGAAATGTTTTTAACTGAACTTTTTGAACACCGTATTATTCTGTTTTATTGAATATATTAAATCAGATCATAGGCCCTTGATAGGTCGCCTAACTCATGTGTCTTGTTACCTTTGAGCCACGAGGGGCAAATGGAGGAGGATATCAAAATAAATTAGGGGTGACAATTTTTGACCTAACTTGAACCCGCCACATATTTTCCATGTTCGTGTCAACCTGTATTCGTATTCATGTCAACCAAAAAATTGACATGAAAAACTCATATCGATTTTGTGTTAAAAGTATTCATGTTCGCGCCGATCAGTTTAAACTAAATAATTATATACTTACGTAATTTATTTTGAGGTTATTTAAATAATTTTCATTGAGAAAGTAAAATTACATGCTATTCATTTCAGATCACATCAACTTGTGTACTAAAAGTTAACAAATCGTGTTAGTATCCAGAATTTTGACGCAAATAACTATTCATGTTGTATTTCTATTAATTAAGACGTAACCCGTTAACTAGAATTGCCACATTAGATGTATAATAACATACTTGTTATGTCTTGAAGACAAAGATATCTAGCCCAACATGCTAGTAAGTTACTTTTGGATCTAGGTGCTCTCTAAGGTATCTATGGATTAGATATCCTTGAGTTTAGCAGATCAATTGTGCATAAAGAATAAAGATGGTGTGTGTGCAAAGTGACAACATAACAGTAAGAGAGAGAATAATCATATCTATAGGCTTTATCTCATATTTATAGAGTTTACCTGTGGATATTAGATTCTTGACCTTTTGTGCCTCTTCTAACAGCCCATGCTCATATTTAAAGTTGTCGTTTTAGGATTGATATCTTTGATGGTTATCCTCATTAATTATTTCAGATTTATATTTGGTTTGCCTTTTGTTGGGTCTGGTAATAAATGAGTCTCATGTATGAGTTCATAACGTACAGGTGTATGGTTATTGTTGGCCTTGTTAACAGTTATGCAAGTATGCACGCAATTATACGCGACAACAAGTAATATAGGGCTTTTGTGAGTCCCAAATATCGTTCCCACAAGGATCTTTTGCGTTTTTGACTTGACTAAAATTGTAATTGCTATAACTGAATCTAATCTAAAAAGAGTAAAAATAAAAACCAAATAATCACAAGACTAAGTTAAAAATATTACTAACCAGATACTTCTTTTCTTTTTGGATTTTTTTAAAGATTGATTTCAAAAACTAAGGAGTGAAAATTCAAGGGAAAAATGAATTGGGGTTTTGATGTAAAAAGAAGAAAATTGGATTGCAAAAGATTTTTATATGAAGAAATTAGTATCCAGAATTAGAAGTGAGCTATGGAATATCAAATGAAAATAATTCTGAAGTGTTGAAAATAAGTTGTAAAATAGGTTGAGTTTTGGTTCCCCATCCCCAACAACCTCCAAATAATTGCTAAAAACAAATCCATAAAAATTAATTCCCAAGTGTTGGACCCTTTTCTTATTGCTTTTAATCTCTTAAAAGCATTTTTATCATTAACCAACATTTGCACATCTCTGTGCTAAATGAAGCAATGACCATTATAATCCAACCAACACAACATGGAGGCTGTTCTCATCTCTGAGTAACACTCCTGGAGAGCTCTCACACTCAAGTCCATGTGCTCAACACAGTTCTGGACTTAATCATTTCTCAATGACTAATTCCTGAAATATTATCCTATCTTCAGGCCTTAAAAATAGCATAAATAAACAGCAACACAATATTGAACAAAATAGGAATCAACTTCTAGCAACAGTAATTAGGGATGTGCAAAATAACCAAAAAAGTGGGTCGAACCATGAACCGAACCGAACCGCTCCATAAAATAACCGGTTTTTAAAATCCAGTTCATGAACCGAACCGGTTTTTAAAGAACCGGTTTATGAACCGAACCGGTTTTTAGAACCAGTTTAAGAACCGAACCAGTTTTTAGAACTGGTTTCATAACCGAACCGTTTTCGAACCGAACCGAACCATTTTCGAATCGAAACAAATTAATTTTTATAACTTTATTTTATAAATTTTTATTTTTTTTCTTTTCAAAAGAGGGTCGACCCGAACCGGTTTCGAACCACTTCCGAACCGGTTGCGAACCACTTCCGAACCGGTTCCGAACTACTTCCGAACCGAACCACTTTTGAACCGAACCGAACCACTTTCGAACCGAACCATTTAAACCAATTCGGTTCGGTTTTTCAAAAAAACCGGTTCGGTTCGACCCATGCACATCCCTAACAGTAATCAACTCATATTCAAGACTGAGGTTCGAGTACCTACACCCAACCTTGAGAAAATTAGCTCATACCCATAAGGGTTAAGCTACAAACAAAAAATGAATATTCAAATTATAAAAACTGAAAGTGCATAAATTAAAGGTACAACATGAGTCCTAACAACCGGAAATTCTCAGTGCTGTACCAACAAGTTTAGATCCACAAATAAACATGCATTACAGTATCAAAAAATCAAAATCAAAACTGAAATAAAGAAGAAGATGAATACATAAGACCAAAGAAAAAGCCCTTCACATCCACTATTCTTCCTCTTTATATAGCACCTTTCTCTCGCATGCATGGGCTGTGGGCTGTTTCATCACAGCCTCCACGTCCTGCGCTCCTTGCTGCAGGTCACATGAATACCCTTTGCTCCACGATTTCTCAGATGCTCCACCAAATGGTTTCTCTTTCCGCAATCGTAACAACCTGCACGTCACACTTCTACAACTTTAGTTAACCGAATCAATATAGGAAAAAGCGTATGTGGTTCAATGGCTAAGAGAAAATGGGACTGGATGGCTAAGTGGTTGGCTTGAGATGAAGGGTTAAGGATTTAATGAGCGGCTGTGGTTAGGGTACGAATAATGGTTTGAGAAGGGAAAGATTAGGGTTCGTGAAGTTAGATTCGTGAATGAGACTCAGTTGTTTGTCTTAGATATTTTTGGGATGGGCTCTTTTCCTTGCTTTGTGTCTTTCTCTCCAAATAGGCTTCTGATTTACATTAAAAAAATATCAGCCCATTCCTTTTTCTCTTACTTTTTCTCTTCTTTTCTTTCATTGCTTGGGCTCTAGCATTTTAGGTTCGACCCATTCTTTCTTTTCTTGCTTTCTTCTCCTCTTTGATGTCTTTCTTATTTTCTCTTCATTTGGGTAGCAATTGGGCCTAAAACAAATGCAATGTACAGCCCATTAGTATTTTACCAGCAAAAGACAAATCACACACATTAGGGGTATTTTAATCACAAAATTAATTCATTTCTCGTCATTTGCAATAGAAATCATACGTTCTAAGTCTCACTTAAGAGACTTATCACACCCCCAAACTTAAATTGTTACTTGTCCTCAAGGAACCAATGCAATGCAAAACACAATTCTTTCACCAAAACAGTTTCTTAACAACAACCCAACTTTCACTTCTTATCAAACATACCTCCAAACAGAATTCTTAGAATCTACAATTTCAGTCAAACACACAACTTTGAATCACCACTCACACATATTCACTTCTCTTTTTACTTCACAGCAGCTTAAAACAGGCTTAAGTTCTTGACTTTCACTAAAGGACATGCAATTAACTCAGCAGAAGTTTATGCATCAATCAGAAAAGAGGATTGTAGTTAAAGCATACAAACAATATCAATGATCAGTGTGACTTCAATGTTCAAATGTAATAAGTGGCAAATGAACAATAACAAAGGAGACCATGACTTATCATTACATAATACAGAGAACTACATCTTCACAAAAGGCAAATGAGAATGGCTAAAACTCTCTCCTCACATATGTTCATCACTCAATAGTGCAGGGAGCTGTTTAACTCAAACCTCTACTGGGAATAGCCTCAACATAGGCTTGACAAGTTGCTTTGGCTTTTGGATGACACACAAATGAGACTACAATCAGAGGGGCTTCATAGGTTGTATCTTGGCTTGGGTCAAGGTTAGAAATATATGTATGAATGGCTAAATCAGCTATGATGGACAAAGGATGCAATCAAACAACTTAACTAGACATTTCCATGGCTGCCAAAATTCTTATTCTCTTGTACTGTTTTTCTTTTCTTTTTCTTTTTGTAATTTTTTTATTATTTCTTTTTCTTTTCCTTGACAGAATTCTCTTTATATATATATATATATATATATATATATATATGGTGTACAATCACACCATTTTCTCTTTTCTTTACTCTCAGCCATGGAATTGAATTCATTTTTCAATGGATTGCAACTTCACAATTTTTTTTTTATTCCATCATAACTAAGTGGGAAGGTGGTCATTGGATGGGGAAAAAAATGAAGAAGTCCAAAAATTAAGCTACAGGCTCAAAGTGGGCTAACAAATACAAAAATTCAAGGTTGGCTTTTTGGCTAAAGGGGTTAATCAGAAAAAGAAATTTGCCCTCTTCATCTTGAAGCTTAACTTGTGCCTCACCTAATTACCTAGCATCAAATCAAATTTTGTTTCCTCTATCCCAGAAAGGAACCTCAGGAAATTTTTTTAACTGTTTATGAATCAAATCCTCACTAGGTTAGGCTTAATCACCAACTCACTTGCCTCTTGTTTCAACTTCATTCTCTTCCTTATTCATTTTAGCACTCAATCTCCCAATGCTATTATCTCACTGCCCTCAATCCACTTGTCAACTTCCATCACACCTTTCACATATTTTTTTTCTTTTACACAAAAATTCAATCCAATCCTCTAATTAATCCACCCAACAACTGTTGAATTCTTTGCAAGTCCTTCCTATAATTTTTTTTTCTACTTCAAACAACAAATAAACTCTTCCTAACTCAAAACAACCAAATAAAAAAAAAGAAAACATCCTATAACTCTAAAAATAGCAAAACCATTCAAAACAAAGAAAAATCAGCATCACAACAATTCAAATATTTTTTTGCTTCACCCCCAAACTTAAGATGTACAGTGTCCTCACTGTCAGACTGCCAGCCAGGTACCAAAATTTTATGTCAAATCAGAATAAGGTAACCTGGGGCCAGAAGATGTTATGGCCTAATCCTCCATATAATCCGAGTCCTCAGACTCAGATTTTTCAGATTCCTCCGAAGCAGATGGGCTGAGGATTTTGTCTTCCTCATCAGTTTCCTGTACTTCCTCAATAATGGGCTCGATCCTAGGATGTGTTCTCCCTTTTTTTTTCTTGAAGAGGGAGTTTGTTCAGGTTGGGCAGCAGGTGTTGCTTCAGCAGGTGGAGCAGGAGTTGTTCTTTGAGCTTCAGTTCTAGCTTGAGATAGCTCCTGTACCTATGGATCAGCATAAATGAAAACTGGAGGAAAAGTGAGGTTGTGAGGGAAAATAGGCATTGTAGGAAAATTAACAAAATTGTTTCTAAAGAAATCATTCATCACTCTATCTCTCTCAGCCATATATGTGTAAAACCTCACTTGATCATTTAAAACCCCAAAAAATTGCTCATAAGATTTTTTGAACAACAAATTAGTGTTGTCATGATCTTCCCTCAACTCTTTCAGCATTATGTACATCCATGTAAGGTCATTATGCAGCCACCTTGGATAAGAAAAGTCTAAATTGGGGCTGGCCTCATAAGCCTCTTCATTAAAAGGTGGTGGGGAAGATGGGGATTCATAACATTTGGTCGAAGGACCTTCACCTGAAGCTCTCTTTTTATCTCTTTTTTTACTGCTCACAGGTTCTTCTTTAAGAAAAAATTTACCCTTATTTGACAAGGTAGGAGTGGATTGAGGTGCATCGTGCGAAACCTCTTTAACAGATTCCTTTTAAGGAATTGTTATAATCCCCTTTTTGAGCTTAGTGATACAAATGAGGTTTATCATCTCTTTGATACTGTAAATTTTATCCGCAGTGTTATCAGTCACACCCTTGGATTTACACAAACCAGAAATGACACTAGGGAACCACAGCTTCTTTTTTTTGTGCGAGACACAATCACCAATTCCTTTTTGAATAAGAAGGGCAGCATCTACTTTTTTTCCAGTTAGTAGACACCACAGCAAAATTGCCCTATCTTTTGTCACTAAATGTACATGGTTAGTGGGGAGAAGTCTTGCTCGTATAAAGTGATACCACACTTGAGCTTTTTCCACCAAATACTTCTTGTGGATGGTGTGGTTATCTTTGGTGACTTCCTATTGTGTCCCTGGGAAAACGATGGTGAGCAAGACCTCTTGCAAAAAGGTACGGTCAGTTTGCTTTTTGAAAATATTATATTCATCATTGGGCTTTGATGGGAGAGAATAAAATTCTCTCACTGCTTTTGGCCCATATGAGATCTTAACTCCCCTATCAACTAATTCAGTTTGCGTTTTACTGATAACCTCAGCATAAAACTCTTGAACCACAGTGATATTAGACACTTGCTGAGGGTGCAAATAGAACTTTTCCCATTGTTGGGATTGCACCACTTCATAGACATGGGGGGGGGGGAAGAGTTGTGACACTCAAATCCCTTATCCGGGATGGGTTCCCTATGTTTCATTATTTCTTCAAACCTCTGCATGTTGTGTGCAGAGGTATTGGGGTCATATGATCCTCCACTCCTCAAGTTTTTTCTCACTATAGGTATTGCCTAAAATTTAGACTTAAAAGAATAATTACTAAAAGTAAAAACTAAACAGAGAGTAAAAGAGAAGGAGTAGATATCACCAGTAGTGGTAAAAACCCCCAAACTTAAATCTGAATAGTTATGAAAAACACCTGCCAAAACATACAAAAAAAAATTTGTTAGTAATAAAATGGAAAGTAAACTGAATTTACCAAAACAGGCTACAGGAAATATTAACAAATATCCAGCATCCACACTACACAACTTTTTTTTTAAACAACAAAACAACAACTAAAATATATACAAAAACAAAACCGTAACAGAGCTTAATTTTTAGAGTCTTAAGCAAGACTCTTCATTGCTTGTCTGTGCTTAAATGGTGGGAGGGTCAGTAAGAGATATGGAAATTTGAGCTTTCTTAATTCTTTCCCCCAAATAATTTTAGTCTTTGACCATTAATAGTGAATTTGGTCCCATCTTTCTCATTTGAAATATCCACTGTACCATGCAAATGGACCTTGGTTACCTTGAATGGACCAGACCATCTAGACTTCAATTTTCCTGGGAAGAATTTTAGTCTAGAATTAAAGAGCAGGACCTGTTGCCCCACAGCAAACTGCCTATCTAAGATCTGCTTATCATGCCATCTCTTCATTTGTTCTTTATATAGCTTGGCATTTTCATAAGCATTTAATCTGAATTCATCCATTTCATTCAGTTGGAGAACTCTCTTTTCTCTTGAGGCAGTAGCATCAACATTCAGTTGAGTAGTAGCCCAATATGCCTTATATTCAAGCTCTAAGGGTAGGTGACAATTTTTACCAAAATCAACTTGTAAGGAGAGCAAACACCACAGCTAACAGTTCCTTTTCAGTTACTGTATAATTCAATTGGGCTCCATTTAAGGTTCGACTGGCATAGTAAATAGAGTGGAAAACTCTATTTTTCCTTTGTCCTAAAACAGCCCCCACTGCCCAATCACTTGCATCACACATCAACTCAAAAAGCAGTGACCAGTCAGGAGCTATTATGATGGGAGCAGAAATCAATTTCTATTTTAGCTCCTCAAAGGCTTTTAGACAAGCCTCATCAAAATGGAAAGGGGTGTTGATTTCAAGCAAATGACTAAGAGGCTTAGAAATTTTTGAAAAATCTTTGATGAACCTCCTATAAAATCCAGCATGCCCATGGAAAGACCTTATCCCCTTTATGTTAACAAGGGGTGGCAATTTCTCAATTTGATCTATCTTGGCTTTATCAACCTCTAACCCAGCTTTGGAGATCCTATGTCCTAACACAATGCCTTCTTTCACCATAAAATGGCACTTTTCCCAATTAAGGACCAGATTTGTCTCCTCACAAGCACTTTTCCCAAATTGTCTAGGCACTCTTCATAAGAATCCCCAAATACACTGAAGTCATCCATGAAGACTTCTACAAACTGTTCTATCATATCAGTAAAAATAGCCATCATGCACATTTGAAAGGTGGCTGGTGCATTGCACAGCCCAAAGGGCATTCTCCTAAAGGCAAAGATGCCATAGGGACAAGTAAAGGTGGTCTTTGGCTGGTTTTCAGGGGCTAAGGCTATTTGATTATACCTTGAATAGCCATCTAGAAAATAGTAATACTCCTTATTAGACAATCTATCTAACATCTGGTCAATAAAAGGCAAAGGAAAATGATCCTTCCTAGTGGCTTTGTTGAGTTTTGTGTAATCCATACAGATACTCCAACCAGTGACAGTCCTAGTGGGTATTAATTCTTTTTTCTCATTTTCCACAACAATGATCCCACCCTTTTTTGGGACACACTATACTGGGCTGACCCAGTTACTGTCGGAAACGAGATATATGATCCCAGCATCCAGCCACTTAATAATCTCTTTTTTTACTACCTCCTTCATAATTGGGTTAAGTCTCCTTTGCTGCTCTCTAGAGCTGCTGGTTGGGTCAATAAAAAGGATTTTATGCATGCAGTAGGAAGGGTTAATGCCTTTTATATATGCCAAAGACCAACCTATAGCCTTCTTAAATTTTTTTAAAACAGCCAACAATTGTTCTTCCTCTGAAACAGTGAGCAGATTAGACACTATGATAGGCAAAGTGTCTTTTTCTCCTAAGTAAGCATACCTAAGATGATTAGGCAGAGGCTTGAGCTCTAACACAGGGGGTTCCTCAATTGAGGATTTGGGAATTTTTAACCATCTCTTGGCCAATTCCAAGGATTCAAAATTTTTATTTTTCCAAACCACATAAGTTCTGGAATTTAACCACTTAACAACTTCCTCTGAATCAGCTTGACTGATTTCTACACCTTCTAAACCAGAATTTTGTAGAGAGTCTAATGCAGTCTCATGTATAAATTTATCTTTGACCACATAGTCAATGATGTCCAGCCTAGAACACTCCTCTACATCCCTCGGATATTTCATGGCCTTCAGGATATTAAACTTAACTTGCTCTCCATTCTCACTCATTGCTAACTCCCCCTCTTTTACATCTATTACAGCCCTACCAGTGGCTAAGAAAGCCCTTCCCAAAATAATTGGAACCTCTCGGTCTTCCTCATAGTCCAAAATAATAAAGTCAGCATGTAGAATGAATTTATCTACCTTCACCAAGACATTCTTTATTTTCCCTTCAGGATAAACTAGGGACTTATCAGCCAACTGTAAAGTGACAGTGGTGAGATTAGGCTCTCCTACTTTCAGCTTTTTGTACACACTCAAAGGCATTAAATTGATACTAGCACCTAAATCACACAATGCCCTGCCTATGTAATGGTCTCCTATGGTGCATGGGATTGTAAAGCTTCCTGGATCTTCTAGTTTAGGAGGTATCTTGCTAAGCAGATATTGACTGCTCTCTTGTGTAAGAGCAACAGTCTCAAACTCTTATAGCCTCATTTTTCTTGAAAGAATTTCTTTCATGAATTTCACATAAGTGGGCATTTGTTCTAATCCATCCACGAATGGAATGTTGATGTGCAACTGTTTTAGGAGGTCTAGAAATTTCCTAAACTGAGTGTCTTGCTTCTATTTTTTTCAACCTTTGAGGAAATGGTGGTGGAGGTCTTTTTGAGGCAGCTGGTGTCTCAACATTTGACTTATGTGGTTGACACTTTGGAATGGACTTTTCCATGAAAATATTCCCTAAAGATGGTTCTGGTTGAGTCTGAATTTCTGGTTCGACCAGAATAGGTAGAGGATCACTATTTACAGCCCCTTGGGGCTGTCATAGACAACATGTGGTTGAACAGGTTCAGAATTCAAGTTTTTTTCTTGTTGTAATTTTTCAGCTTCTCTTTTTTTTTTAATGTGGAAGGTCTAACCACAACTTATGGCTGATTTACAGATCTGCCATTCCTAAGTTCTATCATGTGACATTGCTCATTATTTTTACTAGGCTCTTTAGTGCTACTAGGCAAAGCACCAAGGGGTCTGCTATTCAAAGTGTTTGCCATATGGCCTAATTGAGACTCTAAATTCCTCAAAAATACAGGAATACTTTGCACTACAGCCTCCAAGCTATTTTGCTTAGTCTCATTCTTAACTAATATTCCCTCAACAATGCCTCTAAGGAGGAGTTTGAAGATGGAATCATTTCACCAGCTTGGTTTTGAGGGTATGGAACTGAAGATTGGGTAGCAGCTTGCCTTTGCATTTGTTGGAAATTTTCAGGGGGAAAGGGTGGTCTGGTTTGGGCATTAGAGGGCCCAGCTCGTTGCCCTTGCCCTTGAAAATATTGGGGCTGTTGGTTCTGCCTCCAACCTTGACTAAAATTGTTGGAAAAATTGTTTTGGTTCCTATTATGGTTCCCCACATAGTAGATAGATTCAGGATTGGGTGGCAGTTATCAAACATATGAGGCCCACCATAAAAAACACAAGTTTCACTTGTGTTCACAGCATTAACTTGGGGTATTGGAACTTGGGGTTGAGATAACCTTGCCTCATTGGCTTGACCCTGATTTTTCACTAAAGTAGTTAGTGCATCAAACTTGGCTGAAATGACTGTTATAGTGTCTATCTCATGCAAACCAGCCACTCTCCTAGACTGATTTCTATCTTTAGGCCATTGGGCATAATTTTGAGTCATTTGTTCCAATAACTCATGAGCTTGGTTAAAGGACATGGACATAAACATGCTATTAGCAGCAGAATTTGCTAAGGCTCTGTTTTGGGTGTTAAGGCTATTGTAAAAAGTTTGTAGCACTGCCCAAGGTGGCAAGCCATGGTTGGGACACTGCTTAAGAAGGATTTTAAACCTCTCCCACACATCTACAAGGGTCTCACCATCCTTCTGCATGAAGTTGGTGATGTCACATCTGGTTTTCACTATTTTGTTGGAGGGGAAAAATTTCATAATAAACTTTTCAGCCAAAGAATGCCAATCTATTATGGAGTTGGATGGAAGGGAGTTCAACCACTCTTTGGCTTTTTCAGCCAGTGATTGGGGGAAAAGTTTCAATAGCAGCACATCATCCGAGACATTTGGAATCCTAAAAGTGTTAGCCACCTCTATGAAATTCCTAAGGTGCTTGTGTGGATCGTCCATTAAAAGCCCGTGGAACTACCCCATATTTTGGAGCATTGTGAACATGACAGGTTCTAGCTTAAAGGGCACTCCTTTGACAGGTTGGGCAATACTGGGATCTAATTTATCCAGAACAGGTATGATAAAGTCCATCATGGACCTATCATTGTCATTTATTGGCTGGTTTTGGATCCTCTCAGGTCCTCCTTCATTTTCTTCCCCTAAATTTTCCATTTCTTCAAACTCAGGATTTGGGATATTCTTATTAGCTCTCTGGGCTCTTCTCCTAAGCCTAAAGGTTCTCTCAGGTTCCGGATCAAATGCTGCTATGAAAGGGTGTGGAGTTGCACTCATGCACCCTTTTAACAAAAAATAAATAAATAAACCTGACTAGCTAACACAACTTAGATTACTATTTAGTTTTTATGTAAAAATAAGCAACAAAAAAACAATCAAGAACCTGCAAACATAAAAGTCCCAAAACAGTTTATAACCAAACAGATTTATAAGACAGAAATAATATAACCACTAACAGAACGAAACTAAAAATAAAAAATAAAATACTGAAACAGAATTCAAATTAAACTAAACTAAAAAAAAAAAAAAAGCAGTTCAGAAATACCAATCACACAAAGAAATCTGATCATGTATGCCTCGATCCCCGGCAACGGCGCCAAAAACTTGTTGGCCTTGCTAACGGTTATGCAAGTATGCACGCAAGTATACGTGACACCAAGTAATATAGGGCTTTTGTGAGTCTCAAATATCGTTCCCACAAGGATCTTTTGTGTTTTTGACTTGACTAAAATTGTAATTGCTATAACCGAATCTAATCTAAAAAGAGTAAAAATAAAAACCAAATAATCACAAGACTAAGTTAAAATATTACTAACCAGAGACTTCTTTTCTTTTTGGATTTTTTTTAAAGATTGATTTCAAAAACTAAGAAGTGAAAAATCAAGGGGAAAATGAATTGGGGTTTTCATGTAAAAAGAAGAAAATTGGATTGTTAGTAACCAGAATTAGAAGTGAGCTATGGAAAATCAAATGAAAATAATTCTTAAGTGTTGAAAATAAGTTGTAAAATAGGTTGAGTTTTGGTTCCCCATCCCCAACAGCCTCCAAATAATTGCTAAAAACAAATCCCTAAAAATTAATTCCCAAGTGTTGGACCCTTTTCTTATTGCTTTTAATCTCTTAAAAGAATTTTTATCATTAACCAACATTTGCACATCTCTGTGCTAAATGAAGCAAGGACCAATATAATCCATCCAACACAACACAGAGGCTGTTCTCATCTCTGAGTAACACCCCTCGAGAGCTCTCACACTCAAGTCCACGTGTTCAACACAGTTCTGGACTTAATCATTTCTCAATGAATAATTCTTGAAATATTATCCTATCTTCAGGCCTTAAAAATAGCATAAATAAACAGCAACACAATATTGAACAAAATGGGAATCAACTTCTAGCAACAGTAATCAACTCATATTCAAGACTGAGGTTCGGGTACCTACACCCAACCTTGAGAAAATTAGCTCATACCCATAAGGGTTAAGCTACAAACAGCAAACGAATATTCAAATTATAAAAACTGAAAGTGCAGAAATTAAAGGTACAACATGAGTCCTAAAAACCGGAAATTCTCAGTGCTGTACCAACAAGTTTAGATCCACAAATAAACATGCATTAAAGTATCAGAAAATTAAAATTAAAACTGAAATAAAGAAGAAGATGAATACAGAAGACCAAATAAGAAGCCCCTGACATCCACTATTCTTCCTCTTTATATAGCACCATTCTCTCGCATGCATGGGCTGTGGGCCCTTTCATCACAGCCTCCACGTCCTGCGCTCCTTGCTGCAGGTCACATGAATACCCTTCGCTCCATGATTTCTCATATGCTCCACCAAATGGTTTCTCTTTCCGCAATCGAAACAACCTCCACGTCTCACTTCTAGAACTTTAGTTAACCGAATCAATATAGGAAAAAGCGTATGTGGTTCAATGGCTAACAGAAAATGGGACTGGATGGCTAAGTGGTTGGCTTGAGATGAAGGGTTAAGGATTTGGTGAGCGGCTGTGGTTAGGGTACGAGTAGTGGTTTGAGAAGGGAAAGATTAGGGTTCGTGAAGTTAGAATCGTGAATGAGACTCAGCTGTTTGTCTTAGATATTTTTGGGATGGGCTCTTTTCATTGCTTTGTGTCTTTCTCTCCAAATGGGCTTCTGATTTACATTATAAAAATATCAGCCCATTCCTTTTTTCTTACTTTTTCTCTTCTTTTCTTTCATTGCTTGGGATCTAGCATTTTAGGTCCGGCTCATTCTTTCTTTTCTTGCTTTCTTCTCCTCTTTCATGTCTTTCTTCTTTTCTCTTCATTTGGGTAGCAATTGGGCCTAAAACAAATGCGATGTACAACCCATTAGTATTTTACCAGCAAAAGACAAATCACACACATTTGGGGTATTTTAATCACAAAATTAATTCATTTCTCTTCATTTGCAATAGAAATCATATGTTCTAAGTCTCACTTAAGAGACTTATCAGTTATGATTTTTCACATTTAATGTTTTCACCTTTGTATGATTATGATTCCCTGCATTTAATGCTTTCAAGTATATATATAGCAAGTATTTGATTGCTGCACATACAACAGCTGCAGAAATATAAACCCCTATATATATATATATATATATATATATATATATATATATATATATATATGGGATAGGATAAACTTACACCGGTGTAAGAATAAAAAATCTTACACCAAATCTTAACAGTTGATTTCCGTGCATCCAATGGTTGAAATTTATTGGGAATTAAAAATTAATTAATGAGTGAGACCTAATAATCTCAACCGTTAGATGCAAAAAATTGATGGTTAAGATTTGGTGTAAGACTTATAATTCTTACACCGGTGTAAGATGATCCTGCCTATATATATATATATATATATATATATATATGAAGTATGATCCTTTGACGCCAAAATCAAATTTTAAATTTGACACCTCATCTGAGAGCCGTTAGATCAAAAAAGATCAACGGCTCTAATTTGCAAGCATATGACAAAGGTGTCAAATTTGAAATTTGACACCGGTGTCAAAAGATCCTATATATATATATATATATATATATATATATATATAGGGGCAGGATATTCTTACACCAGTGTAAGAGTTAGAAGTCTTACACCCAATCTTGACCATCGATTCACTTGTATCCAAATGACTCACATTACTAAAAAATTAGAGCCCTTAGATATAAGTGGGACCAATGGACAAGATTGAGAGTGTAACTTACACTGGTGTAAAATAATCCTGACATATATATATATATATATATATATATATATATATATATAAGGAAGGTTATACTTAAAACCTATTTTTGTTTATAACCTTTTATAACTATTGATTTTCGCCAAGCTACAGTTATCATTTATTGCGAATTAATAAATAGTGAATGAGTTTGATTTGTGAAAATAATAACCGTTGATTGACTGAAATCAACTGTTAAGATATTGTTGTAAGAGGTTGTGAACGAAAATATGTTGTAAGTATAACCTTCATCTCTTTCTCAATTTTATTTATTAATAAAATTTATAAAATTTGAATTAAAATAATATATCTATATATATATATATATATATATATAATATAATAAAATTTTGAAAGTCATTTCACTAATATATTGTTTTATAACAAAGTATGTATATTTTTTAAAGTTAATCAAACTACATACACACTCATTTATATTTTGAAAAAATAAAAAAATTATTTTATTCCCCATGGCTATCCGCCCTAATCCATTTTACGAGAAAATTTTCCGTTTTTTGGTTCCTTGCAGATGCGCTCAAAACTCTTATTTAAAAAAAGAAAAGGTGAAATATAATAACTAATATAATTGACACGATTAGTTTGGATCAATTAAGGTTAGAACTTATGAGGTAAGTATCCCTGGAATTTGGAATTTTCTTGTAGTCTGATTCAATATTATAAGCTTGTGGATGAATGAATATTAGTGTTTGCAATGTTGACCGCACTTGCAGATGGGCAGCGTGCGTGCGGCAGGCATGAGAGTGTGCCCGCATGGCTGCATAGGAATGAGAAAGATATCAATTGAAATAAAAAATTAAATAAACATGCCCAAAAGTTTTTATATTGTTATGCAACACTTCTAGAGGAATCCAAGATCATCCTGTGCAAAATCCCAGGTGATCCTCCCTATATCGTAAGCCTTCACGTAACATCTTTTAGCTTTCAGGTGAGATGGTTGTTTGATAAGTGTTAAAGACACTATTTTAGGATCAAAGATATGTAAAAATTGTTAAAATTGGCCAAGAATGTAGTGTAAATTAATTAAATGCAAAAAAATTAGAGTTTTAATATTTGAATATGATTTTGACTTTTTTTTTATGTTAATTTCAGGTTTAATATGATAAATTATAATTATAAAGAAGGGATCCTTATTGTGACACCCAAGTTATGTTACACCCACATGTGACACCCAGTCAATCTCACCGTTAGATCGCTTATGTTGATCCAACGGTTATATTTATTTCTACCTTTGTATGATCATGATTTTCCAAATTTAAAGTGAAAGCATTAAACATGGGAAATCATAACCATACAAAGGTAGAAATAAATATAAAATATTAAATTTGGGAAATCATGACCATACAAAGATGAAAATAAATATAACTGTTGGATCAACATAAGCGATCTAACGGTGAGATTGACTGGGTGTCACATGGGTGTAACATAAGTTGGGTGTCACAATATCCTATCCCTATAAAGAATTATTGAAGTTGGAAGATATGAAATTCAAGAAGAATTAAAGAAAAACCAATATTATTGTATAGTTTTCTAAAACAAGCGAGCAATTGAGCGAGTTGGTAAAATTACCTCGCCAGTTTTCTCAAACGAGCGAGCAATTGAGCGAGCTGATAAAATTACCTCGCCAGTATGTTCGAACAAGCGAGCAACTGAGTGAGCAGCGTCCTAAATGGAGGCCCATGGATATCTTCATTAAAAATGGACGATTTAGGGTTATTCCATTCATTATTTGTGGCCAGAGACTTCTTGGGGGAGCAAAGGGAAGAGCTTTTCAAGAGGAGAAGAATGAGGATAATATCAAGGCTTCGTCATTGATCATCATAAATCAAGTTTTATCATGAACTCTCTTTACTTTTCATCTTTTGCTTTAATTTCTATGAACATGCTGGGCTAATTTCCTTTATGTAGTTAGGGCGAGACAAAACCAATGAGTTCCTTAAAGCTGTTTAATCTTTCCTGTAATTGTTTTTAATGTTTCAATTATGCAATTAATGTATTTTTAATTCATAGTCTCGTTTATGATTTGGCCAATCTTGAATGGGCATTAATTAGAATCTTGCATGTAAATAAAAATATTACTTTCTTGATTCTGTTTGGTTAATTGCTAGGGTAAGTAGTGTTTGTATGTTCTAGGCATATGCATACAAGTTCTACGACTTATTATTCTTGACCTTAATGCTTACTCTAGAAAAGGCTCTAAGGGATTAGCGCTTTGGACTAAATAAAGAACTAAAATCTCCGAGGGATTGAGAGTTTAGTTAACTTAGAAAGAATCATCGGTAATTGATCTTGAATGTTAATTGTAGAAAAGATTAGACTCGTTAGAAAATCATTGAGGAAGTCGAATCCCTAGCTACGCTCGTTATTAATTGAAGTTAAACTGTTCTTTGTTCTTAACTGTTCTTGGTTCATAATATTTAAAACTAAAAATATTGTTTTTAAATTCAGTTTTAATTAATTTAAATCATTACTTGGACGACCAACCTCACTATTTTTCACTATATTACTTGCTAAATCAGTTCTCATGGGAACGACAACCCCACTCTTTTTCACTATATTACTTATACGGTCAGTGAACTTGCTGAAGTCGCAACATTGTTTATTATAAAAAAAAAAAACTCAGTAACATTGAGGTCACGAGTTCGACTTCGCCACACCTAATTTCTAGTGAAATTAAACTAACACAGTATGAGTTTGATGCATTGTCCATCTTTAGGACCAAGAACTCTTGCGTGTGAGCCCGTATTAAAAAGATATAATATAAAACCATTTATAATAAGCTTTTGTATAAAATGGTTGAACGGAGTTGGTTACTATAAATATTAGAGTCTCTGAATCAACAGAAACACAAATACAAAATGATCATTCCAAGCTTGCTAGTTTTACCATATCCAGCTCAAGGACATGTCAATCCCATGATGAACTTCTCACAAAAGTTAGTTGAGCATGGTTGCAAAGTCTATTTTGTGAACACAGACTTCAACCACAAGCGAGTGGTGAGTTCCATGGTCGAGCAGCAAGAAAGCCTTGATGAATCAATGTTAAAGTTGGTATCAATCCCAGATGGTTTAAGACCTGAGGATGACAGAAGAGATATTAACAAGCTATGTGATGCTATACTCAGCACCATGCCTTCTATGCTTGAGAAGCTCATTGAGGAAATTCATTTGAACGGTGAGGATAGAATCATCTGTATACTTGCAGATGTGAATATGGGATGGGCTTTGAATATTGGGAACAAGTTGGGAATCAAAGGAGCAGCCTTTTGGCCTGCATCAGCAGCTACGTTTGCCTTTCAATGCAACATCCCCACACTTATTGAGAAAGGGATCATAGCTTCTGATGGTATGTAATAATATCATACTTCAATAACCAGTTTTGTTTGGTTCTATTAATTACTTCACTAACAAGTCACTCTGCACATATTCTGGTTTATCTATTAGATTATAATTTGGGGTGACAAAGAATATGCTAATAGAACTAATTTTAATCACCTTTACCCAACATCACTTCATGCATTTGCTTATAGTTTTATTTATATGTATACTGCATATATTTCGTTTACAAAATATTATAATTGGAATTAGTTACGCATGCAGAATGATAATTAAATTGAGCTAACATGCTTGTAAACTTTCGAACGAAAAAATAGTTTCTATTATTTTATTTTTCACTTTATTTTACAGCTTGTTTTATTTTTTTCTTACTGCAGGAATACCAATCACTAGAAACAGATTTAGGATATCACCAACTATTCCTGTGATGGACACAGGATCCCTTCCATGGAAAGGTATAACTGACTCAATAAATTTTAAAAAATTAATTAAAATTTGTACGGAAACAGTACAAACTACAAATTTGACAGAGTGGTTGCTTTGCAACACTACATATGAACTTGAACATGAGGTATTTTCCTTTGTTCCGAAGCTCCTACCAGTTGGTCCATTGCTGAGAAGTTATGACAATAAAAGTGTAAATGCAAGATCAATTGGACAGTTCTGGAAAGAAGATTTGTCCTGCATGGATTGGCTTGATCAGCAACCTCATCATTCTGTTTTGTATGTTGCATTTGGTAGTTTTAATCTTTTGGACCAAAACCAATTCAAAGAACTAGCACTTGGACTAGACCTTACAAATAGACCTTTTCTTTGGGTTGTGCGTCAAGATTCCAATTGTACCAATAACATAACATACCCCAATGAATTCATAGGTCGTAAAGGTAAGATAGTTTCATGGGCTCCACAACAAAAGGTGCTAAGACACCCTGCCATAGCTTGTTTTCTTAGCCATTGTGGTTGGAATTCAACCATGGAAGGTTTGTCTAATGGGGTGCCTTTCTTGTGCTGGCCATATTTTTGTGACCAATTTTTTAACAAAAAATACATTTGTGTTCAGTTAAAGGTTGGACTTGTATTTGACTTTGAAGCAAATGAATTAGTGTCACGGTGGGAGATTAAAACAAAAGTGGACCAACTTGTTAGTGATGAGAACATAAGATCAAGGTCTCTGAAGTTAAAGGAGAACATAATGAGCAACATAGCAGAAGGAAGTATGTCTTCTGAGAATTTCAGCAAGTTTGTGAAGTGGCTTAAAGATTAAGGATTGGCACAACCAGTAATAAGCTTGTTTGTTTTAGCAAATAAATTCAGTTTAATTTGCTTATTGTATCTGTCAATATAATGGTGTCATCTTATGAATATTTCTGTATATTTATTCTTCTTCTAGTGGAGTAATTATATACATAAATGAGTACTCTAGATCCATTACTAATTAGCTGTCAATCAACTATAAATAAGGAAATTAAACAACTTGTCACTATTTCTATTAATACAAATCTCCTATGATTATGCCAATCAACTACAAATAAGAAAATTAATCAATTTAATACAAATCTTCTATGATTATGTAACTCTGTAATTAATTATTAAAATTCCAACAATTGTACAACTCAACAAATACTATCTCAATTCAACACTCCCCCTCAAGTTGGTGCATAGGTATCAATCATGCCCAACTTGCTAAATGCTTCTTCAAACACTTTACCTGATACAGCCTTTGTCAAGATGTCAGTTAATTGATTTTCAGATTTAATGTAGGAAAGTTGAATAATTTCTTGATCTAGCTTTTCCTTGATAAAGTGTCTATCCACTTCTACATGCTTGGGTCTATAATGTTGAACTGGATTATGGGCAATTTCAATAGCAGCTTTATTATCACAATGTAACTGCATAGGCCGATTGTAGTAGATTCCTGGGGATATATTCTTGGATGTGGACCCAGTTGTGATTAATTGATGCATGCTCTACTATAACTGTATTATTAATGTTTTACATTTGAGTGAGCCATTGAGTGGAGTGACCCTCATAGACCATTGGTTTACTAAGATAGTCAAATCTGACCCTACATTATGAGGATGACATTTCGGCTACCACTAGCGCTGCTAAAGAGGCTTTGGGCAAAAGCCCCACTAGAGCTTAAGTGGACATGGAGATTACCCTAACATTTTGGAATTTTTGCTGCATTTTGATTAATTGCCTATTATGTATTATTGACTTAGTGCATGAATATTGGTCTTGCATGTGATGTATTGTCATGCTTAGGGTTGTTCATGCTTTTGTATCTAAGTCATGTAGTCAATATTTTGATTATGCATTGTAATAGTTAGTTGTAGTAATATAAATAATATCACTTGAGGATCTTGTATAATTAAATGTTGATGTATTAAAGGGCAATAGACCTATTCTAGGTAAGGATGTTGCTTAATTATGGAGAATGCATAAAAATTGGATATAATGTATCAAAAAGGATAATGACTTGCAATGTAAGCAAATATGGATAATATCCTGGATATTAAGTAAAGAAATAAATTTATGTACATTGTGGATCGTAAGAGCACCAAAGTATGTTGAACCTTTGTGTGCCATCCTATGGTCAATTAGGTAGCCTTTTAAGAAATGGAACACAATTGCATAAGTGAGATTAGTTAATAAAACAAACGAGATGCCATCGGAATTTTAAGGAAATTGTCAGATTTACACCTAACTTTGGGAGACCATATCTCCCTCCATACTTGGGAAATTGAGATGTACCATATCTCATTTTAAAGCTTAGGGTGTTAAATATACTGTCCTAAAATTTGGTGTCATTCAGAATTGTACAAACTGCCCAATTTTGCATTGAAGACAGATTGTCCCGTTACACGTTGTATGTCACAACTTCTGTCTACATATTGATAAAATTTATATCTCCCTCAATTCCTTCCAAAATTATGCTTGTCATATATCAAATTAAAGATCAAGGTGTCTACTATATTGTATAAAAATCTGAGATCAATTGGATTAGTAGAACCTCTGTAATGATAGAAACCATGAGGGAACTTGGTGAACTCGACATTGCTGTGTTGGGATCTTATACATCTTACTTGCGACGAGTATATATCCTTCCTTTCTCATCGAAACAAAGTGTACCTTATGTCAAATCGAAGATGTCTAGTTTATTTATATGATTTTTGGAGAAATTCTTGGGAATGAGAACATGCCTCTATTTTGGGATTTATGAACTATCATGGGAATTTTAGTAGTTTCGCTGTAATTAGTTTCAAGGAGTTAACTTACGACGAGCATATCCTGAGTTATAGAACTCCAATCGAGCCGTGTGATACCTCGTTGGCATCAAAGAAGCAACCAATTGTCACTTTGTCAAGCATTGAGCTGGATTTATTGTAGATACATATTGTGCATATATGGTAAGACATTTGGCTAAGGAGAATTCTTGGGGAGTTTTAATTCAAGCAACCAGGAGCTACTAAAATTATATATGATAATAATTCAACAATTAGACTATCAAAAAATCATGTGCTATATGGAAGAAGCAAGCATATTGATGTGAACTTTTATTTTTTAAGAGATTTTTCTAATGATGGAGCTATCGATCCAATCTAGTGTAAGAGTGAAGATCATATTGTTGATATATTTACTAAAGCTCTCAATGTGGAGTTGTTCGTGATGCTGAGAAGGTGACTAGGTGTTTGCACGCTTTAAATTGTATGGTAACAAACATCAATTTTTTAATATATTTTTATCGATTATTGGTCTTAATGTTTATTCTGGGTATAATGGTTGGTGTTTAAGAGTAATTAATTTATATTCATGGGTGTTTGTTGATGACTTATTGGGCGATATTATTAAAACTGGCCCGATCATTGACCTAGTCAAGGAACTGATCACTTGTTTAACTATTGGGTCAACAGTTGAACCACATGACCAGATAATTATAGGCAATTATATAGTTTATATTAAAAAATTATAATCATACTCAAATATCTAAAACAAATGATAAAAATATCAAATATTTTAATATAAAAAATAATAAATCACACATTATTATCTAATAAAGGATCAAATAAAAATATGATGATCGTGATACCGGAAATCAAGTTCAGTAACGAAATTTCTAATTAAAAATCAAATTAAAATATCATGCATAAAGTATAATTAAGATAATATTAATTTTGTAGGTAAATGACCTACGTAAGTCAATAAGCAAAAAATACTCAAACATGTTCATTATGATTTTTTTTTTTTAAATTATTGGAATTTTTTTGTGTGGACCTAGCCGGGTCACCAGTTAACTGACCAAGTCACCGAATTTTACGAAAATTGGACGGCTCGCACCGGTTTTGGTACATGGCCCGGTCCGTTGTTTCACCCGGATCAGTTATATGACCGATTTATCGGTTCCCGAGTCGACCTGGTCGGACCAGTTGGATTTTATTAACATTGTTAGTGGGGTTGTTTTTAATGGGTATGGGGCTTTTTTTAGTAGTGTATGCCTTCATTGATATCTTTAGTTTTTTTTCCCTTTAATAAACTTGGTGTCTTTTAAGAAGATTAAGCATTCCATTTTTTTATTTTTTTTGGTATCCTTAAGCATTCCATTTTCAATATCTTTAATGTGTTTCAGTTGTACAGCCTTATCTTTTATCATAAGTCTCTTTGTTCCATTTCCTCAAGTCAAACGATCACTATATAATTGCTTATGATAAAATTCAGTGCATGATGAGACACGTTTAATTGGCAAGCTTCCTATCAGTTTGTGGTCTTACTGCATAATTCATGCTATCCATTTGATTAATCGTCTTAGCTCACCTAATTTGAATAATAAGTCACCTTATGAGCTTTTATACAAAAGTCCACCTGTGATCATTCATCTTAAGGCATTTGGATGTCTTGCATTTGCATCAACAATTGTAGCAGGATGTTCCAAGTTTGATTCCAGAGCCCGTAAATGTATATACATTGGACACAAAGATGGAACAAAAGGGTATATTCTATATGAATTATCCTCTAAACAGATTTTTGTCTCCAGGAATGTTGTGTTCTATGAACAACACTTCCCTTTTCCTGAAATTTCAACTCAGCACTCAATTCTTCATCCTACAGATGAAGTTTTAGTTCCTTTTTGTGAAATTCCTGCTTCATATCATCCTCAAAACTCATTTGATGTACAGATACCAGATGGCTTAGAACCTATAGTACCCGAAACAACAGTGTTGGAGATTTGCGGCATAAGGAGTCCAATGCTGAGACTTTATTTGATTCCTCACATTCTGATAGCAACAGGTGCATTCCTACTCCACATGAACAATGCCCCAGACGTTCTACAAGGGTAAGAACTCTTCCTAAACACTTATCAGACTTTCAATATGATTTTTCTTCTGCTGATGCATTGACTTGTACTTCATCTACTGCACACTCCTTTGTGGAGCCAACTACCTACAAACAGGAAGCTAAATTTCCTGAATGGATAGCTGCTATGAATGAAGAATTGGAAGCATTGCATCGCAACAAGACTTGGGAAATAGTTGATTTACCACAAGGAAAAAAGGCCATAGGTTCTAAATGGGTGTATAAAGTTAAACATAGTTCAGATGGAACTATTCAACGCTACAAAGCAAGATTGGTAGCAAAGGGTTACAATCAAATGGAAGGTGTGGATTATTTTGAGACATTTTCCCCTGTTGCAAAGCTCACTACAATCAGATTGCTTCTTGCACTGGCTGCTTCACGTCAATGGCATTTGGAGCAACTTGACATAAACAATTCATTTTTACATGGTGACTTATCAGAGGAGGTCTACATGTCTATTCCACAAGGAGTCATGATTGATGGAAGTCAAAAGGTATGCAAATTGCGAAAGTCCCTATATGGTCTTAAACAAGCAAGTAGACAATGGAATGCTCGTTTAACCATGGAACTGATTTCACTTGGGTACACCCAATCTTCATCTGATCATTCTCTCTTCACCAAAGTCAGTGGTCAGCACTTCACTGCTCTTTTGATTTATGTAGATGATATGGTACTAGCAGGTAATAACCTTGATGAAATCAAGATGGTAAAACATCATTTAGATGGATTATTCAAAATCAAGGATCTTGGTCCTTTAAAGTTCTTTCTTGGCCTTGAGATTGCCCGCTCCAGTCGTGGTTTAGTTTTGAACCAAAGAAAATATACTCTGGAGTTGCTGAGTGATAGTGGATTGCTTGGAACAAAACCTGTTTCAACTCCAATGGAACCAGGTCTTTATCTTCGCCAAAATCAAGGTTCTGCCTTTTCTGATCCAGCAAAGTACAGAAGATTAATAAGTAAGATTAATAAGTAGATTACTCTACCTCACAAATACAAGACCAGATATAGCATTTGTTGTTCAACAATTAAGCCAGTTTGTGGCTAATCCCATGCAAGATCACTTTAATGCAGCTTGTCGAGTCCTTAGATACTTAAAGGGTTCTCCAGCTAAGGGTCTATTCTTCCCTGCTAATAATTCACTGCTTGTTTCTGGGTTTGCCGATGCAGACTGGGCAACATGCCCAGATACCAGAAAATCCATAACCGGGTTCTGCATTTTCCTTGGAGATTCTTTGGTGTCTTGGAAATCTAAGAAGCATAGCACAGTGATTCGCTCTTTTGCTGAGTCTGAGTACCGTGCCCTTGCCACTCTCACTTGTGAAATTCAATGGTTGGTGACTTTGCTTTGTGACTTGCAAGTTCCATGCACACAGCCCTCTATGGTTTACTGTGATAATCAAGCTGCCATTCACTTGCCACATAACCCCTCATTCCATGAGCGTAGTAAACACATAGAGTTGGACTGCCACATAACAAGAGAGAAGATTTCTGCTGGTTTGCTTCGTTTGCTTCCTGTTTCAACTACACAGCAGCTAGCTGATGTTTTTACGAAAGCTTTGCATCCTGCCTCCTTTCATGATTTTATTGTCAAGTTGGGACTTCATGATATTCATCTTCCAACTGGGGGGGCGTGATGAGACACGTTTATGTGATCATTAGTTTTGTTATGTGTCACTTAGTTTGCTAGTTTGTTAGTTTGTTAGGTGCTTTTGATCCTCTGTTTCTCTTCTTATTGTATTCTTGATGCACTGTATACATTGAGCAGTGCAGTAGTCATTTTGTTGTATTGAATATAATCTTTTTCCATCTTCTTTCTGAACATGGGTTATTCAACTTTCACCATTTCTTCACTTTTCTGTTCTATGAGTGCAATAATAAATTAATAATAAACCATATCGGTAGCCAAAGATTGTTCAAGGTGTAGTAACTCATTTTCATTAATTTATTTCGAGGGAATTTATTCAAATATTTTTATTAATAAATTTATAAATTAAAACTAAAATTATCAAATATATAAAGAATAACATCTCTACGGCATTTTACTGATATATATTTTTTAAATTTCCTCAAAATAAATACACTTTGATTTTTATTTTGAATAAAATAAAAAATTCTTTTATTCCCCATTTGTAATTCCTTTTGGAAGAAAATACTCGGTCATATTATTCCCGTTTCTTGCGTCCTTGCAGATCCCCACAACACTCTTATGTAAAATAGAAAAAAAGTATTGTTATCAAAAAAAAAAAAAAAAGTATCAAACACCCTTAGTATAGAATTATAGATGGTAAGAAGTCTGGATCTCTTAATCAAAGGTTTCGATTTCGAGCCATATGAATAGAATAAAAGCTGCCCCATTTAATAGGGTCAGACAGAAGGATAAATCGATTGAGAAACTACAAAAAATAATTGAAATATAATAGCTCATATGATGGACATGGTTCATAAAATTTGGATTTACTAATTAAGGAGAGAGTCTGATGCGGTAAACATCTTTGAAATTTGAAAATTTCTTGTTGGCCGCTTAAATATTATAAAGTTGTGTATGAATGTAAGTGTTTGCAATGTTGCATCTTGCATGCAGAGGGCAGTGTGGGTGCAGACAGGCATGAGAGTGTGCCTGCATTCGCGTAGACGTGAACTCTAGAGGAATGAAAAAATATATTAATTGAAAATATTAAAAAAAATAAACATGTCCAAATGTTTTTTTTTTTTTTTTTTTGGTAATCAGTCCAAATGGTTTTTTATTGTTATGCAACACTTATAGAGTAATCCAAGATCATCATGTGGCAAATTCAGGGTTATTAACCAGATATCCTTATCGAGTTTGGATTTAATAATATTAAACAAATCTCATATGATCCTTTCTAGTTTCTATATCATAAATTCAGCTTTTTTTTTAATAAAACTTTAAATTAGTAAAAAACACGCCTTAATAAAAAAGAAAAAAACGACGAATATTTAAATCACGACTACTGTGAGGGGAAGGTTAGATCACGAGTAGAGGTGTTCAAAATGTCCAAAAAAACTAAACCAATCCAATCCATAACCAAACCGCTCCACATTTTAAAAATCGGTTTCATATATTTTATTTTATAAATTGGTTATTTACCAAACCAAAAAATAACTGGTTATCCATAACCAAACTACCCTACAATTGAAGAACAAATAAGTATTATATTTTATCCTTAGCATTAAAATGTGAAAATTACATAAATATGAATCATTTTTAAATGTGACATTATTAGAAAAGTCTCAAATACTAACCGAATTTATCGAAGAAAAATATTTCGTCGAAAATTTTGACAAAAATCATATTACGTAGAAAATAGAGACGAAGATTTTGATGAAACACATTTCCATAAAAAAAATTTGACAGAAAATAATTTCGTCAAATTTTTTTACGAAAAATATTCCGCCAAAATTTTTGACGAAAAATATTTTCAGCAAAACACATTTAGAGCGAAAATTTTGACCAAAAATATGTACGTAAAAAATTTTGATGAAAAATATTTCAGAAAAAGTTTTGTCGGAAATATTTCTATAAAAAATTTCGACGACAATTTTTTTGTCAAAGTTCTTTACGGGAATCTAAATTCCCTCAAATTTTTTGACGAAAAATATTTTTATAAAACATTTTGACGAAAAACATTTTTCTCAAAATTTTTATCGAAATATTGTTCGTAAAGAATTTTTAGGAAATTTTTTCATAGAAATGTGTTCCGTTGAAAATTTTGATGGAAATGTTTTTTATTAAAAAACCTGACGGAAATATTTTTCGTCGAAAATTTTCGATGGAAATGTGTTTCGTTAAAAATTTTGACGGAAATTTTTTTGTCAAAAAGTTTAACGAAAATGTTTCCGTCGAAAACTTTCGACGGAATTTGAATTATGTAAAGAATTTTGATGCAAATTTTTTTCATCAAAAGTTTTCGAAGTAAATGTGTTTCGTGGGAAATTTTGATAGAAATATTTTTCGTCAAAAATTTCGATGAATATGTTTTTTTGTGAAATATTTTGATGGAAATGTTTTGACGAAATTTATATTCCGTAAAAAAATTCCACAAAAAAATTTTTCCGTCAAATTTTTTTACAGATATGTTTTTAGTCACAAATTTTGACTGAAATATTTTTCGTCAAAATTTGGATGGAAATGTTTTCTGTAAAAATAACGTGAAACAATTTCTATAAGAATCATTTCGTTATGAGAGTTCTAAAACAATGAAGATTCTTGCAAGAAATAGTTGGTGAACTATCTATAACGGGGAGAAACAAATGACTACTTATAAAAATAACACAATCCATCAAAAATTGATTTTGAATTTGTTAGAAAATCTGTTTTGAACTTGATAACTGGTTAATGGTTCATAACCGGTTTTGAATTAAAACCGGTTTAAAACCGATTTAATATCAAAACCCGTTATGAACCATACACCGGTTTTGGAATCGGTTTTAAACCGGTTTAGACAAATTAAAAACCGGGTCTTTTTTAAAAAGTGTTTCGATTTAAAATCCAAACTATTTAATTTTTGACAATAACCAAAGCGAACTGCTCCCTGCACACCCCTAATCACGAGTGGGAACCCTGGTTTAGTATGCAAATATGCTGAAGTCAAGGATCGGATGAGTTGGCTACAAAGTAAAAACCGAGACAGTGCCAAGTATGCGTTGAAGCCTTTTCTGATTATCGTTAAGTTATATTTTTCGCCAACCAAAAAGGCCTCAATCCTTATCTGTATACTACATCAAAGCTTATATATAAAATATTTAAACTTGGTCTTATATGTTAGTTTTATATAGATTTAGATTATAAGTTTGGCCTGACTTATATTTAGAAAACAAAAACTTGACCTATGCCTGTTTATATATTTAAACCTATTAGGAGTTCAATATTTATAAAAATAATTAAAATAACATTATTTTATTATTCAAGATTATTAAAATAATTATTCATTTATTTTATTTAAAATAAATAATATGATATATGTTGAAAGTATAGGAACCAAAAAGAATTCAAGTATCGTTCTCTGGGAACGGGAAATCAGGGTCTGTTTGATCGTGTTTTGCTTTTTTTTTTGTTCTTAAAACTGTTTTGTAGAATAATTATGGAAATAGTTGTTTTCTGTGTTTTTTGTTTTTGTTTTGAATGTTAAAAACCAAAACAGAAAATAAAAACAACTCAGACATGTTCTCTAAATTTGATTCTAAAAACAAAAAAATAGTTACAATTTTTAAAACTTTTTTTTTTTACAAAATTGGCTTACCAAACGAGTTTTTTTTGTTCTGAAAACTAGAAAACTGTTTTTAAAAACAGGAATCAAAATTTCTTTCGGTTATTCTTTCTTATTTTCTTGAATGTAAATGTAATGGCCTTTTCAATGGAAATTGTATTTTCTCAAATGAAAACTAAGTGAGAATAGTAAGAAGAGGCTTAAATAAGTTTAGAATCAAGATTAAAAATCTAGAATTCTGAATTCAATGACTTTTCCTTATAAAATGCATGTTTGCGTTTTAATTGCTGTAGCATCTAAATTGATGGAATCTGACTTTTTGTAGAACTTTAACCAAACTTTCCCAAATTCAGTTCTAAAATGATTCCAATTAATCCCTTAATCTTGAATCATTTTATTGATGACTTGTAATCAAATTCTTTCATAGATTATTCCTAATCTTGAAAATTTGAATTAATGAAATACATAAGCTCAATTTTCCAATACAAGTTTATGCAAGATTCTTTAAGCCCATTTCCATGGAACTTAAACCACGTAATTTTCTTTAACCAAATATCAAGAACATGCACAACAATTTGAATCAGTAATGGGTACTCATCATTTTCATCAGAACTCTAGATAAAGGATTTAGCAATGCATGTTGAAGATTAAAGCTAAAATAAAATTTGAAATAACATGAAACATGATTTTCATTTACAAAGAAAAGAAATCGTAAAGATAGAAAGTTGTAGACCAAGATGTTCTTCAAATTGAAATTGTAAAATTACGAGAACTAAAGTATGATGCTACTGGACAAGGAGTTTGCATGCATGCAGAATTTGTTTTCTCTTGAATCCCTTCAAGAAAGATGTCTTCCACTCATGTATCTCTAAGAAGAACTCAAAGAAAAACAAAGCGCTCAAAGAAAACATAAAACTGATTAAAACTAAATTGATTTTTTCTTCAACGAATCTATATCTAAAATATGCGTTCCCTCTCTTTATTAATGAAGACTTTGACTTTTCTTCAACTAAAGCTTCAACATATGCTGTCCCTTAGCTCCAAGGAGCATCCAACGTGTGCCATTTTTCCATCTCATATCTTCTTCCTTCTTTTCTTGCCAAGTGTCCTTTTATGTGGGAAAAAATGAAAATAATTAGTGAAAATATAAATTGCCATTTTTTTACTTCTTTTTACCAACTTGGGTTTACTCTCTTATATTTGGCCCAATTTCACCTGCATTGTGATAAAATCATCCCATAAAACATAGAATAATTACCACTAAATTAATTAGAAATTAAGATTAACAAAATACCCCAAACTTAGGCTATTGCTTGTCCACAAGCAATCAAGTAGTTCTCAAGCAATTGTCAGTTAATTTCCTTTTCACCATTTCAGTTTATCAGTTAATCAAAACGGTGTTTAGACACTTTATTTTTTTCATTTATCATTATACATCACAGCCATCAATTTTAATCAACCATCACTACAAAAAAAACAGGCATTTTGTGGCGGTTCATTTTTGGTATACGACGGTTACAACCGCCGCTAAATGCATTTTTGCAATTTGTGGCGGTTATAACCATCACGTATACCAAAATTGAATCGCCTCTATATGCCTATTTTTTTGTAGTGCATATTGCCAATTAAAATCAATATCAGATTAGTGATTTAGTGATTCAATTCAGACTAACTAATCAATTAAACAAACAGAAATCAGTGTTATAGTTCATAACAAATAATTACACACATAACTCATATCAGACCAATGCTTAATCAAAGAATTCCTCACTGGTCTCTTTCACTCTTTATTATCACTTTTTATTTTATTTTTATAGATTAGTCACTCATCATCATCTCTGCATTGTTTTATCCTAACTTAAATTTTACCTAGACATTTAATGTCTAATTTTCCATTTCCATCAAAAGGTCTTTTATGCTTGTAATGGGGCTCGATTTGGTCTTTTGTTTTTCAAGTCAGATTGGCTAACTATGGATGACCTTGAGTGTCTAATTAATCCTCAATAGGCTTATAAGACTATTTTTCTCACTGACAGGAAGAAGCTGCTTCTTTTCTCTCTGTTTTTGTTTACTAACTCACTTCCTTTCATCAAATGCAACTTTATTTTCTTTCTTTATTACTTTCTTTTCTGCCCCTTCCTTTTTTTATACTAACAAACCTTTTTTTTTTTCAATTCTATCACTTGCATCCTTCACTTTCTTCATTTTTCTACACCTTTTTTTTTATTTTGTTTTGCCACTAGGGGTTCTTTCTCCTTTTCTTTTCTACTTGATGCTTCTCCTTCTTTCTTCCTTTTTTTCTTTTTTTTTAGCTGGCTTCTTCCTACCATTCTTTACCGTTTAAGTCTTTTTAGCCTAGGGAAAATTAATTAAATACTAAGGCTTCCAAAAATTGGTAGGAAATGGGATTTGGCTGCTACTATACAGGTTATACATCATGAATAAAAAGGCTTAGGCTCAAATAGGGTTGCAAATGATTAAATTGAAATACAAGGTAGGCTATTTGGCTCTAGGCTTTTCAATCACAAACAAGTGCCTTTATCATGTGAAATGTACTAACCAGATGTCTAGGACATTTTTAAGTCAAGAGCTCCAATGCAGAGTAACCTCTCAATAATAGAATTCAAGTGTTTAGGTTCAAATCCTTACTAAGGAATAAATCCAGAGATGTAAGCATTGACTAAGCTAAGCTATGTGGTAACCCTTTTATGAAAGGTAACCATGTTATTGTGTGCTTAATTAATAAATCAGAATGAAATTAAATACTAATATGACAAGATACCAAAGACAAATACAACTGAGTTCATATTAATGGCTGTTATGCATAGATAAATCAGAAAAAATAAAGTTGCTAAAGTTCAAAATTTTTTCAAAAACTTGCTCTTTTTCTCAAACTCAGCAAAACTCAGCATGAGTACCCACCCTAAACTTAAAAATCAGCTGTGTCCTCACAGCAAAGAAAATAGGGGAAAGATTAAATGATTGGAAAAAGCATGAAATTTAATGAAAAATTCACAACATTGCACTATAATATATCAGGTAATGAAATGGTAAATAAGAGTATAAGTAAGAGTGATCATAAAACCTGTGAGACCATGAAAATGGTCTTTTTATGACTATGAATATATTGCTCTTTTGAAGCACCTTCCATATCCACATGAACATGCTGTCCAGCAACAATGACATTGAGCAGGGTAGAAATCATAAGATGTGCATATCTCAGTATATGAAAATAAACCACAAAGCTGGAAAAAAATTATGTTCACATTATTAAAATAAACCACAGTTAAGCAAAGAAACACAACCCAGGGCATGTTCACATTATAACATGTGCATATCTCAATATATGAAAAGAATGTCAGCCACAAGTGTATCTTTAAAGGGTTTTATGTTTATTATGTTGTAGGAAAAGTGATTGTGTAATATTATAGAGATTCGTTTTGCGTGCCATATTTTTTCTTTTTTCTTTTGTTTTAAAATTGTGGGCCCACAAAATGTTGTGTGTGTAGGAAAGCTTGTTGTGTTATGTTAAAGGATAAAATGAAAACCCATTTTTAAATCATGAAAATCGTAAGCTGATCACAGTTAATCAAAGAAACACAAACTAGGACATGCTCACATTCTTATTAAAATAGTTACTCATATAATGGGTACCACATTGCAAATCTTATGTCATCATCTACAAACACAATCAGCTGCATAATATCTGTTAACCATGATATGAAGCAACGAGGAACAGTCACGTGAATACAACTAGGTGTGTAAATTAAAAATAAATAAATAATTAAATAAATTAGCAGAAAAGAACGATGTGGGTTAATATAAAAGTGACGAGAGACAGACTAATGGATGAGATATCTAATAATTGTTGGGTATATGAAATCTGACCCACACTTATGGTAATGGTAGATGGAGTTAGGGTTGTGAAAATCCATACCTGTCAGAATTAGAATATCAAATGTAACTCGTCAGAAATTGAAGATGCAGCAAAAGGAATCCTCAACCTTCTTCCAAATACAACGATTCTTTTTTTTTATTTCAACAAAATGAGCAGCAAAAGAGCTAGACGTTCTCGCTTGAACTTGTGAGGGAGGAATTGGGTACTGCGTCTTGATGATTTAGGTACAGGGGAAAACGAAAAAATAAATAAATGGGTTTGTGAAAGATATGGACAGCAGGAACCAATGATTTTAGAAGAAGCTAGGGTGTGTTTGGTTTGAGTATTCATATAAGAGATAGGCATCACTGAGTGGCATTTTGTCTTCACCATGTTTGGTTCATGGTTTTCAAAATTTTTACAAGCAAACCAATTTGTCCATCCTTCCTCAATTGTGAGTAAAATTTGACAATAAACAAAGATAAAAAATGACACTTACAATGTGATATTTGTAAGTTGGATAGGGAAATTGATAGAAGAAAGTATGAGATGTGACTCATATACCTTTTTTTAATCTAACATTGTCACATAATTACATCTCTACCAAATTTACTTTAGTCAATTTTCAAAATTTAAAAAGAGTTACTTTTGTTATTTTATATCACTTTCTCATCAATATTTTACACTCAACCAAATATAGACTTACAAAACTTTAATCAATTTACCCGGTAATATTTCGTCTAACCAAACAACTTTTTTTATATTTTCCTACCAAATTCACATTCCAACCATTTTCCTATCAATTATATTTCCCTAGTATTCAAAAAATTTCTCCTTAACCAAACGCCCCTAGGAGTGTTTTGCCTTGCAATTTCTAGAAGAGAAACGATGGGAGTGAGAGAGAAAATGTAAGAGAGAAAATGAAAAAAGAAAATTAAGTAAAAGAGGATTAGGGTTTAATGTGAGAGGATAGAGTATAAGGATAGTATAGTTGGGTGATGGCGTATGTCAGATGTAATGGGCTGTCACATCATAGCCATAAAAATCTATACTGAAGCTACTGGTAGCATCTGAGGTCCATTTAATGGCCCAAAAAACTGTGGGAAATAGCTTTGCACTGGTGGAGGAGAAGAATTTTGGTGGTTCTGAACCACCATTAATTCAGTGGTCCAAACCAATCAGAATGAGATAATTATTGAAGAGAGAGGAGAGATGAAAAATAAATGGAAGGACCACATGTGGCTGAAGCACTAAATTTTTTTCCCTGGTGGAGAACTCATTCAACACAGCGAAAAAATATTTTGCTTTTCCATCATAGTATGCTGATGTGATTGAGAAGGATTTGGGGAGAAAGAGAAGAGTTTGACCATTGTCAGATTTGAAAAAGAGTTGGAATTTCTTTTTTATTGTTTATTTTTATTTATCTATTTTTTTATATTTTGTTATAATTTTCTTTTTTATTCTTCAAAGAAATAACAAACCCATTTTTATACATTGGGTGGCCCAATCTTAATCCTAAGCAAAATAGAATATTTCAAGGGTCCGATTCAAATTTGAATCTGCCAAAGACATACTCAAAGATGAGCATAGTGATGTGAGTTATCAATTTCTTGTAACTCACGTGCCTCCCTTTAAACATCAATTCATTGACATTTTAGTTGCTATAGCACTTAAGATTGGTCCCATTTGTTCTTAGTCAGCATTCACAAAAAACTTTCTCAAATACCCCAAACTTAAGAGTTGTATTATACCTCTTGTTTCCAGTCCACATATGGGTACACTACTCACTCACCAACATACTCATCACTTCCCTCTTTTTTTGTTATTCAGCAAAGGAAAAAAATACTAGCTAACAATAATGTAAGACAAGACACAAAAATTAAACTAAACAGAAAATGAAAACTAAAACAATAAAGGACACAAAAGACACAAAAGTTACTTAGACTAAACACCCTAACACTAACCATACGAAGACACTAGCAAACTAAGGACTAAACTACTAAAATCATTTAATGGTTCACCCAGCATCCATTAAAGAAATGAAAGTCTTTTCCTTGTTCACATGCCTACTCCAGTAATGCTTTAACCATCTAAACTTGATTGGAAATAATTTAATTCTTATCTTCAAATTTAGAACAATTTGTCTTGTATCCAACCAATTCATTATTTTCATTTGAACCATTTCTTTCAAAAGTAGACTAAACCTTCCTGTTGATATAAGGAACTAGAGTTCAGATCCTTTTCAAGCAATCCTAATGGTTCAAGTTGATTGTCTCCAAAAAACTTAGCTGGCTTAGGCTCTATTAGTTCAAAGATTCCTTTAACTAAGCTATCATTTTCACTACTTAAAAGCACATGGTTAGCAACCAAATGATTAAACATAGATGTAGGGGAACAATCATCAATGCCTTCATCTATAGAATTCATGACATTCAAGACCTTAAATGCCATATTTTCCTCATTGACCCTCACACTCAACTCACCTGTTTTAACATCAATAATAGCATCCTCTTTAACTAAGAATGACCTATCCAATATAATAGGCACATCCTTGCTGTCAGCTTCAAAATCAAGTATTATGAAATGTGCTGGAAAAATAAACCTATAAACTTTCACTAATATGTTCTCTATTTTTCCTTTAGGGACAATATTCTTATCTCCTATTGCACATGAAATTGTAAAAGAACCTGAATTTTCCAACTTTGGAGGCAAATTGTTAGAGGTAGTGCTCTTCTTGCTATTTTTGGAATTTTTTAGGAAAAGGGAGCTGTCTTGCCCTTGATATTAGTTGATGAGCTTCATTGTTCTGCACTAACTTGTCTAGTGTCTTTGATTTCAGCACTGCCCTTACTAGTTTAACAGAGGTGTCTTCTTCCTTATCTTCCTCTTGACATGTAGATTGAATGGTTAATTGTTCAGCTATAACAGTGTTAACCACTTGTTTCCCTTCCTTCTCCATTAATTTCTTCAAGTTAGATGGCCTTATAACAGGCTCTAGATGATCCACTTCTCTGCCACTCCTTAATTGGGGGGTTTTACTAGCTTCCTTTCCTTCTCTTCTTCGTATTTCAATATCACTTGAGAGTGCTACTAAAGGTCTATTGCTAATGGCTGAAACAAGCTCCCCTAATTGAGTTTCTATGCTTCTCAACGTAGCTCTATTACTTTCGAGGAGGGCTGACACTGTATCCTCCACTTGGTCATTTTTTACTCTGTATTCTTTCATCCACTGCTTAATGGAAGGTTGAACTTCAACATTGTTTGGCTTCTGCTGGTCAGTAGGAGGTGGCTGCATGTAACCAGGTGGGAATGACACCTCAGGTTGAAATGACATAAAACTATGTGGAAATGGCTCCTCAAGCTCGAATGATTGTTGCCATCCTTGTTGATTAAAATGGTTTTGGTTGTTGTAGTTACAGTTGAAATCACCCACATAGAGAACTGATGTTGGATTTTTGGGGCATTCCTCAAACACATGAGCACCATAACACAAGGAGCAGACAAGTGTTGTAGTACATACTTGATAAGGTTGTTGGTAATTTTGCCTTGATTTTGAGCAAAATCACCTCCTTCGTCTTGCCATATCTGATGATTGAATTGGTTATAGTTTTTGTAATTTCGGTTAAAGTCTCCCATATAAAGGATAGATGTTGGGTTGCTGGGGCATTCTTCCAAAGTATGAAGTTCATAGCACAAGGAGCAGATAAGTGCTGTAACAGCTACTGGAGTAGGTGCTGGTTGCTTTTCTTCCACCACCACCTTGGCATCTAAATTGATAGAATCTAACTTTTTGTAGAACTTTAACTAAACTTTCCCAAATTCAATTCTAAAATGTTTCCAATTAATCCCTTAATTTTGAATCATTTTATTGATGACTTGTAATCAAATTCTTTCCTAGATTATTCCTAATCTTGAAAATTTGAATTAATGAAATTCATAAACTCAATTTTCCAATACAAGTTTATGCAAGATTCTTTAAGCCCATTTCCATGGAACTTAAACCAAGTAATTTTCATTAACCAAACATCAAGAACATGCACAACAATTTGAATCAGTAATGGGTGCTCGTCACTTTCATCAGAACTCTAGATAAAAAACTATCTGTCCACTCCAAATTTTGTTCTGAATCTCATTCCATCATTATCTCATCACATAATGTCTAATTTTACCACTTCAAAGGTTAGGGTTATTTACCTGTCAAATTACCATTTTGCCCTTAGTGAGTATTTTGACTTGAAACCCAAGACTTTCACTAATTAAATCCTCTAACCCATGAGTTAACTCTTAATGACATATTTCAATTATGTGAGGTTTTATACCAGGTAATGACCTTTTGTTTCTATTTGGCAGTCTCAGCATGTTGTCTAACGACTATATATCCTCCACACATGATCATTAACTTGTCATAATTATGAATAAAGTTTGCCATCTACTCTTTTGCTTCATGCTTAGCCTATGGAATAATAATTATTGAACAAATATTATTAAGCTAAAACATGAAAAGGATGAAAACAAGAAAAGTGCATAATATACCTCAATTAGATTTTGCCAAACTTCAGGCTCAATGCACCATTGTTTTCCAATTGGGTCCCAAGAAAATTAACTCAAGCATTCTTGAACAAGTCAGAACACTTGGAAAACGTCTCTTTACTAAATCCCAACAACTCTTCACCTTTTCTTTCTCAAACGGGAGTCCAAATTTTTGTTGCAACTACTCTATGATGGTTTCATAAGCTATGGAAGTGAAGGAGCCACTAACTTTATTTCCATAATTCTATTGATGCAAAAAGCATAAACAAGAGCATCATCCATCTCTTGTGTCCACGTCTTTCACTTAGTCTCAGACTCAGACATGATTCTTAAATAAAATTTCAGCAATATAACAATTGAAGTCACGAGTAATCTTAGCAAGTGCAGATTCTTCATGCAATTCATTGTGATATCAGCATCTGTTATGCATTTTAACCACTATAAGCTAAAAAAATGAGAGGAGGAGATGTAAAATTCAGCATTAAGTAGAATCAGTCGCTTATTATCATAAAATACACCCCAACTACGAAACATCAATTCAATAAGTCAAAAGATACGTGATAAGTCTAAACATAAGAAAGAAACAAATCATGATCTATAAGCTCTCCACATAGCATCAACCATAGATTTCTCAAATTTTCTCAACACAAATCCAACATCAAGGACATAATATTTACCTATTAAAAAAATATTACTAAGATATATATAGTGAACACAAGAGGAAAATTTTAGAAAAGAAAATACTAATTACCTCTATGTATTCTAAGATTATCTGTTCTGCATAGTGCATCTTTTAATATCATTGAATCTGAAGCAGTGTCCTCTCATCCAGACAGAGCATAAGTAAATCTTGGGTCAAACAAACATGTAACCAACACATTTTGTGTCAGAAAGTCTTTTCTACCATGATATTTTGAGGCTTCATTTAATGACACTTTGATACGAACATGTGTATAATTAATTGCCCCGACTCAATCCTGGCATTGTTCTTATATCATCAATATATTTTTAACATTATGTGTTAGAGTATAAAGGATTTTGGCAACTTGTTCCTCTATACTTACGTGTTGGGTTGATTGGAGACCACTCTCTCGTTCTAACAATGCACACATGTCCAAAAATGCTATAGGCCCTATTCTTATTTCCTTTCACCTTTACTACTAGCAATTCATTTTATTATTTTTCTTTTGCTCTCTCTTTCTCCAAAATCAAAGTAGGATCTACTACCCTACTTTGAGAATGAATTCTAATCATGTAGTAATAAACTACAAGGCATATGACATGCACAATACCCATTTCTCTCCATATAAACAATGCAAGATTTATCTTTTTTCCTAGATTATCCATCTTTGGTAGAAATTGAGCACTCTACATGGAGCAACACTGTTAATGTAAGTATGAAAGATAACTCAAAATGAACAAACCAATGCGTTGTTATTAAGCATGTTTTCTTTCTTTCTCTTCTCTTCACATAGACCGATATGGGCCAACATACTTTTATGTGTGTAGTAGATGAAATTATCTTCTATAACATAAGAAACATTTAATTCCTATACAAAATAAAATATATAAACTTAGTATAAATAATAAAAAGTACTCTATAATTACTTTTTATTTAGCAAATAATACGAGAACATCTAAATCCTATTCTCATTCATCACCAATTTATTACCATTTACCAATTGTCGCTTCCCCACACTATGTTAGCACTATCCGTTCGCTATGCATCGATTGAGTGCCTACCATTCGAGATCAACATGTTGATTTTGTGTTTTCATTGATGTTATACTAATTTCCTTTATATGCTTTTTTTGTCAGTTTTATGGAGTTTTTAATTTTGTTCTTTGTTTATGTTGTCAATAATATAAACAAGACTATAAAAATGATGTATTTTAGGACGGAATGAGAAAAACTATAAGAATAGTGGAGGCTTAGATCCGTTGTTATTCCTGTATTCCATATGGTCTAGTTTTAGTCATTTTCTTCTTCCTCTCCCCCTCTCCTTATTTTCCCTTTATTTTCCTTCTTCTTTTCTTATTTATTATTTATTTTTTCGACACCTTTTTTGTAGTACATGGTTAAAAAATGATTACAGGAATTCCTGCAACATGAGAAAAAGGGGCCCTATACATATATATATATATATATATATATATATATATAGTGTTCGCTTTTTCTGCAATTACTAGATCTAAGTTATCTGCAGTAAGCCCAATACGATATCATTTTGGGGCAAAAATCATGGTATTTTTATAATTTTAATTTATTTCAGGGTTATTATAATCTTTATAATTATAATTTTTTAATATTTTAATTCCAAAATGATGTCTTTTGGGAGTAAATGCAGATAACTTATCTGCAGTAACTGCAAAAATATTTTTCTGATATATATATATATATATATATATATATATATATATAATTATTTTTCACCAGTGTAAGTTACACTCTCATTCCTGCCTGTTGATTCCACTTATATCTAAGGGCTCAATTTTTTTTGGTAATGTTAGTCATGGGATACAAGTAGATCAATGGTTAAAATTGAGTGTAAGACTTCTAACTCTTATTCAAGTGTAAGAATATCTTGCCCATTATATATATATATATATATATATATATATATATATATATATATATATATATATATATATATATAGTCAGGGTTAAGAATGACCCACTGGTGTATATGATATATATATAGTCAGGGTTAAGAATGACCCACTGGTGTATATGGGGCATGATATTCTTACACTGGTTTAAGTTAGGTCTTTTGACATTGTTGTCAAACCCTAAACCATATATATATATATATATATATATATATATATATATATATGGGGCAGGATATTCTTACACTGGCATAAGAGTTAGAAGTCTTACACTCAACCATGATCATTGATCCACTTGTATGCCCTTAGATAAATATGAGATCAATGGTCAAAATTAAGAGCATAACTTATATTGGTGTAAAATAATCTTGACCCTATATATATGGGTTAGGATCATTTTACACCAGTGTAAGTTACACTCTTAATCTAGTCTGTTAATCCCGCTTATATCTAAGGCTCAAATTTTTTAGTAATGTGAGCCATTGGATATAAGTGGATCAATGGTCAAGATTGAGTGTAAGACTTATAACTCTTATGTCGGTGTAAGAATATCTTGCCCCTATATATATATATATATATATATATATATATATATATATATATATATGAGGTAGGATCCTTTGATACCAGTGTCAAATTTGAAGTTTAACACATTATCTGAGAGCCGTTAGATAAAAAAAGATCAATAGTGTCACGGATCTACAACACATAGTCACGGATCTACAAAACATAGTCTGGATAATATAAAAAAAGATATAAAAATATATATATAATAAATAAGTGTGTATCTAAGTCACGGATCTACAACACATAGTCCGGACAACATCCTGATACTTTAATACAAATCAAATCTAAAAGCATAAAGTTAAGTCAACGTGGCATGGACAATCCTCATGCTCACCAAATAAGGCAACAAGGCCCAACAGAGTCTCAACAACAAAGTCATGATAGTAAATATAAAGCATGTTAGCATCCAAGCATAACAGTAATAATAGCAAGCATCTAACTCAGCTCTGGCCTCCTGCCGCCCGAGGTCTCAACACCAGTGTTACCTAAACCTGAAAATGGTGCCCCAAACATGGGGTGAGATCTCTAAAATGAAATCTCAGTAAGACAAGGGGTCCTCAAGGATCTTCCACCTCAAGCTCACTTACATTTGCAATATAAGTTCAAAAGCAGTTTGACAATATAAGTTCCAAAATAGTGCAATGCAACAGATAATCATGCCATATGTGTCAACTATCTACTGGCCAGAAAAATGCGGGACTTACATACGTCTATTGCCTACATTTAGTGCAAGACGACACTTGCACCCACCCACAGACTCACCTTATTTTATGTCTCTTACATACTCAGGAGTCCGTCTAGGTGGAACACCACATACATATCATAAGGCATTCACATAACAGCTCAACAATATTTCAAATATCAATACATGAAAATACATCATGCATATAAACCATCCCCTTATGGGACATGGTGGAACCAACAATGGCTAAACCAAGGACACGAAAGTTTACCTTGCAAGCTAACTATCCAAGCCAAGAGTCCACACACAAGCTCAAGGTCACCAAACAGCACCCTCACAATCTGTTTATAACAATAATAATCAATATTATTCAATGCTCAAGGTTCCCTTAAGTGATTAAGACCTTCCATCTTATTTTAAGTCATTTTATGCAATTTCTGTTGGAGGTATTCGAATACTCCTCGATGAGTATTCGAGTACTCCCACTCTCCAGAAAGTATTCGATTACTTTCACTCAAGTAATGGAATACCACAAGATATCTGAATACTTTACCCTCAGTATCTGAATACCACAAGGTATCTGAATACCATATACCCAAGTATTCGAATACTACACATTATTCGACTACTTCTTCAAGGTATCCGAATACTTCTTCTTCCCATAAAAGTATCCCAATACTCCAGCAAGGAGTATCCGACTACCAGTGGAAAAGTATTTGAATATTACACGAAAAGTATTCGAATACTTCTCCATCAGAATGCAGAAATACGAACTGTGATCTGCATAAATCCATTTTAAGGGTCCAAATGCGATTCGGAGTCCAATGACTCCCAAAACAGATGTTCATTAACATGGTATGAACTCAGAAACACATTCCTTTACTCAAATGACCCAAGTTTTATTTTTTAAGTGAGTAAACAAGCTTAAATCATCAAAATGACAAAGACTATGATCATAATGTACCTCAAGCTCAAAAACTCAGAAAATGAGGCACTCAATGGGTCCTCTACACAGCACCTCAACACTGACTTCACCAAGATATGAATTTGGCACCTCAAGATGGTGTCTTTCATCACAAAGCTCACTAGGTGGAGCTCAAAATGCCATGAAGATGACCCCTCTCACCAAACTCAGAAAAACAGCCCTTAAACACTACCAAACCAGTGACCAAACACTTAGAGCAAGGTCCTCCACTCTCCCCCAATGATATCCCTCACTCACTCAAGGTGTTTAGGTTAAGAAACAAGGTAGAAAGGTGGTTTCTTGGTTGGATATGGTGCAAGCTCCAAGCTTCAAGGAAGGGAGAAAATGGCTGAAGCAATCAGCACACAAGACCCTCATGTAGCAACTAAAAATATGGCCTAGGGTTTTGTGCCCTTTGGCTTATATAGGTCAGGTCCACTTAATTAATCACATAATATTAGCACTAATAGCTACGCTTATCGTTTTAATCCCAAACTCGAGATTTTGAACCTACTCATTTTTCTAAGATTTATCATATTTTTATTTTGTTTTTCGCATAACCTTTCTGGTACGGGTTTTTCCTTAGCCAGTATCCGTTCTGGCACCTGTTCTCATTATCTTGACCTGAAACTCGTTTTACTAGTCCTATATATTATTCTAGGAATATTCCCACACTCATTATAATTTTCTGGAATACTTCACCGGTACGCACTTATACCGTGGAGCAGAACCGGTATCTGCACTTATCGTCTGAAAAGCGACTTTCGGCATTATTAACAACTTACTATATTTATTTATGCTTCCTTATAATTATTAGGGTCAATTATAGAATTATTTTCTAATTTTCATATTTATTTAATTAATTTCATTAATTAACGGTGTGGGTCCTTACAAAGGATCAGTACGATCATACCAAGATTTTTGTCCTCCATAAGGCACAGATGATTAGAAGCATCCTAAGCTGTAGGATGACGGCGTTCTTTTGAAACAAAGTTTGCTTTTCCCAAATAAAATACCTCTTACCGGTAAAAAATTCAGGGGTGATTGGTCCACATATGTCAGTATGAATCAACTCAAGAGGTTGCTTAGCTCGATATTCTTCCTTCTTTTGAAACAAAGTTCTCGCATGCTTGCCGAGCACACATTATTCACAAAATTTTCCCTCGTAGTCCATGTCTGGTAGCCCATGCACCATGTTCTTCTTCGCCAACTCCTTTAGACCACCATGATGTAGGTGACCAAAACGGAGATGCCACAGCGACGCCTTGTCTTCTACGTCTACCTGCAAACATTTTTCTCGCACACTTTTCAAATTCAGCTTGTACATGCGATTTCTCCACATTTCAACTCGAGCGACCAAATGCTCTTGCTTATCTTTCAAGTGTAAAACCCGGCCTTATATATTACCGAATAACCTTTCTCCATGAGTTGCCCCATACTCAAAATGTTGCTCTTGAGGTCTGGTACGTAATACACATCTTGGATTGACTCGACCCAACCAAGCCATCCTTTTGTAAGTAACAAATCGTACCTTGACCTCTGACCTCAACCTTCGACGCATCTCCAAATGACACATATCCAGTTTCCACCTTACGCATCTCTTTGAATAGGTACTCGTGCCCGCACATATGGTTGTTTGCACCCATGTCGAGGTACCACACCGTGTCATTGTCGGTGTTTCCTTCATTGTGTGTCATCATTAGAAGACCTTCTTTCGCCTCATCTTTTGTGGCTAGGTTAGTTGTCTCTTCCACCTTTTTCTCGAATCAACATTCTTTCGTGAAATGCCCTACCTTGCCACAATTATAACACTTATCAGAGTTGCAATCCTTTGCATGGTGACCATATTTGCCACACTTGTAGCACTCAATGTTGGAATAATTCGATCGACCGCCTCTCTCACGATTGTGTCCTCTTCCAAGCCAATTTTGTTGGTTTGATTGCCCCTTCTCCTCATAATACCCTTCTTGACCGCGGCATCTACCACCGCGACCATTTCCTCAACCTCCACGACCACGCCCTCTACCTCGAAAGTTTTGAGAATAGAGTGCCTTTTCGTCTTTGATTGATGCCTTGGTTAGAAGTGCCTGCTCGAGTGTCTCCTCCTCCTCCTTCTTACGTTGTTCGTGTGCCTCGAGAGAACCAGCGAGCTCGTCGACGGTGAGCGTTGATAGGTCCTGTGACTCTTCTATGGCATATACGACATTCTCGAAATTGTCGATTAACGACCTCAAAATCTTCTCCACAACTCGTGCATCGGTTAATGCTTCTCCGCTTCGGTTGAGTTGGTTCACCACGGTTTGAACACGCGTGATGTAGTCGGAGACACCTTCCGACTCCTTCATCTTCATGCCTTCCAACTCACTGCGAAGAGTTTGAAGGCGGACTTGTTTAACTCGATCGGCTCCTTTGTAAACCTTTGCCAAGATATCCCACGCTTCTTTTGAAATTGTCGCACTCACAATCTTCTCAAAGCCTGACTCGTCAACAGCTCAGAACAACATGTACAATGCCACCTTATCTTTCGATCGCGTCTCTTTCAACGCCTTGTTTTGAGCCGCCGTATACCCCGCGGTAGTTGCCGGTTCTTCGAAACCTTCTTGGACCACCTCCTAACCATCTTGAGACCCGAGAAGAGCTTTCATTTGGATGCTCCAATTCTCGTAGTTCGCCTTTATTAGTCGGGGTAGCTGCACATTACTTGTCACACTCTCCATTGGCTCTGATACCAATTTGATAGGAGAAGACTAAAAACTGAGGAGATATTTTTTACTATGGCAGAAGTAGAATCATTCACATTCAAACAACAGTTTTTAAATTACAAAACTTGTAACACCACAAGAAAAGACATAAAGACACTTAACACCATAAAAAACTCACATAACTTCATAAACTTAAAAAACACAAAACTGACATTTAACGTTTGCTGAATTAAACCCACTAAAAATAAAACAGACACTTAACTCAACATTTAACGTTTATTCAATCTACATTAGCATCACTTGAATCGATGGTTATTTGATTATTCTACCATTTTTACGTTGCTCATTTTCATTTTGACACTTATTGATTGAGTCATGGGTCCTCTAGTTCTAATATTACATACCGCCACTTTATTGTTTTCATATTCATATCACTGTCTTTTAGTTTGTCCATGTATTACATAGCGAGGATATTTTTTAGAAATTAATTCTCTCTCTCAATATATATATATATATATATATATATATATATATATATATATATAAAAGATTAAATACCTTTTTTGATTTTCAGCAAATTTTATGATGCCCGCTCTAGTCCCTAGCAAATAAAAAAACTATTCGTGGTACTTAAGAAATTCAAAATGGATCAATTTTAGTCCTTTTGAGGACTAATGTGGGTCTTTTCTTGAATCTGTCAGGGACCACAATTTCAACTAAATGAGTCAATTTTGAATTTCTTAGGGACCACGAATAGCCTTTTTATTTATTAGGGATAAGCGGACATCATAAAATTTGCTGAGTAAAAAAAAAAAAGATATTTACTCTATATATAATTTGATGAAATTTAGCTTTCTATATTCCAAACCTCTACCTAGGGTAAGCAGTGATAGCAGCACGAACTGAAAGTTCTGACATAGTGTGGAAAAGTGGCACGTGGTAATAAATTGGCGATGAATGAGTAGAATGGAATTTAGATTTTCTTGTGTTATTTAAGAAATAAAGGTAATAATAGTATTTTTTTCATATTCTTAAAAACAAGAAATATAATCAACATCAACATCATCATCACCTTTATCCCAAATTAATTGGGGTCGGTGGTAGATGAACCTACATGAAAATAATAATAATAATATATATATATATATGTATATATATATATGTATATATAAATAAATAAAAGTGAAAAAGAAAGGGACAAGAAGAAGTGGGGGGAAATGAAGGGGAAAAGGACTAAAAAGGGACCATCTAGAACATAGGAATAACAACGGGTCTAACCCTCCACCATACTTATAGCTTTTCTCCATTTCGTTCTAAGACATACAGTCAGCCAATCTATATCCCACTCCATTAAATCTTGTTTTACTACCTTCCCCCAAGTAAGTTTCGGCCGACCTCTGCCTCTTTTTGTGTTGAGCTCTTGGTAACAAACTTCTGTTCTTACAGGAGCATCCAGAGGCCTTCTCATCATGTGTCTAAACCACCTCAATCTATGTTCTCTCATCTTCTCGGCTACCGGTACTACTCCGACCTTTCGTCGAATATCTTCATTTCTTATCTTATCCATCCTTGTGTAACTACACATCCACCTTAACATCCTCATCTCTACTACTCCCATCTTATGCTCATGTTGCCTATGTGCTGGCCATCATTTCGCTCCATATAGCATTGCCGGTCTTTACTGTCGTTTTATAGAATTCTCCTTTTAACTTAAGGGGGATTTTGCGGTCACACAAAAACCCAGATGCACTGCGTCATTTCATCCACCCTGCTCTGATTCTGTGATTTACATCCTCATAAATCTATCCACCTTTTTGTAAAATGGAGCCTAAGTATTTAAAAACATCTTTTTTGGGTACCTCTTGACCACTTAAATGCATGGGCTCTTGGTCCCCATCTCGTACCAGAGAAAACTCACACTTCAGATACTCAGTCTTGCTTCGACTTAATGTGAATCCTTTGGATTCAAATGTGTTTCTCCACAATTCAAGTTTTCTATTAACACCCTTCTTGCTCTCATCAATAAGCACAATATCGTCTGCAAAAAGCATACCCCATGACACTTCCTCTTGAATATCTTTTGTTAGTTCATCCATAATTAAGGCAAAGAGATAAGGACTTAGAGCCAACCTTTGGTGTAAACCAACCGTGATAGGAAAATAACTTGATGTTTCGTTACAAGCTTTTACGCATGTAGTAGCCCCATCATACATATCCTGGATTGCTTTTACATACTTTGATGGAACCTTTTTCTTCTCCAGAACCCACCATAAAACTTTCCTTGGAACCCTATCGTATGTTTTCTCAAGGTCTATGAACACCATATGCAAGTCCTTCTTCTTTTCTCGGTATCTTTCCATAAGTTGTCGCATCAAAAAAATGGCTTCCATGGTACATCTTCCTGGCATAAATCCAAATTGATTTGCAGAAAACTTGGTATCTCTCCTCAAGCGATGTTCAATAACCCTCTCCCACAACTTCATAGTATGGCTCATTAGCTTAATGCCTCTATAGTTTGAACAATTCTGTATATCTCCCTTGTTTTTGTAGATAGGCACAATCATACTTTTCCTCCAAGCATCAAGCATCTTATTTGTCTGGAGAATCTTATTGAAAAGATTGGTCAACCATTTTATTGCCACATCCCCTAGGCCTCTCCATATTTCAATAGGGACACCATCAGGACCCAAGGCTTTATTAGTCTTCATCCTCTTTAAAGCCTCCTTAACTTCATGTGTATTAATTCTGCGTACAAATCTTCTATTCATATCATCTTACGCGTCCTCTAAGTCCACCTCGCTTGTATCTCCATCCCCATTAAATAGCTTGTTGAAGTAGTTCAACCATCTTTCATTTACATCTTCATCTTTCACCAGAAGTTTTTGATTTTCATCCTTGATGCATCTAACTTGGGTGAGGTCTTTACTTTTCTTATGCCTTATCTTTGCAAGTTTATAAATACTTCTTTCACCATCCTTGCTCCCAAGATTTTTATACAACTCGTCTAAAACCTTGTCTCTAGCTTCTCGCACTACTTTCTTTGCATTTTTTCTCGCCAATCTAAACTTTTGCAAGTTCTCTTCACTGGGACTTTTATGCAAAGACCTAAAGCACTCCTTCTTATGTTTAATTGCATTTGCACCTCTCCATTCCACCACCATGTTTCCTTTGTATGAAATCCATTTCCTTTACTTTCTCTCAACACCCTCCTTTCCAAATTTTGAATACACTTAGCCATCTCATTCCATATTGCATTTACTTCTCCATCAAACTCCCAAGGTCCGTCGTGCAACATTCTTTCATTGAACTCTCTCTTTTCCCTCCTTAAGCTTCCACCACCTTATCCTTGGGTTCTGAGCCCTCTTCTTCATTGTAAGTACTTTGTTGAACCGAACATCCAAGACCACCAGCTTATGTTGCGTAGCGACACACTCTACAGGGTAGACCTTACAGTCGACACAAGAAGTTCTATATTCTCTTCTAGCCAAAAAGAAATCAATCTGACTATGATTTTGGCCACTATGATAAGTGATTAGGTGTGACTCCCTTTTTCCGAAAAAAGGTGTTCACTAACATCAAATCGTAGGCTAGTGCAACATTCAAGATATCTTCTCCAGTCTCGTTTCTAGTCCCATAACCAAAACCTCCATGGATTCTATCACAACCTCCATTGCTTTTACCAACATGACCATTTAGATCTTCTCCTAAGAAAATCTTCTCCTCTCGAGGTATTCCCCTCAAAACCTCCTCCACGTCTTCCCAAAATTGGCTTTTGTCAGTTGGTTGCAATCCAACTTGGGGTGCATACACACTGAGGATATTCAGGATTAAATCACCCACAACAAGCTTAACCAGAATAATCCTGTCGCCTTTTTTTGACATCCATAACTTTATCTCTGAAACTTTTATCGATCATAATTCCAACACCATTTCGACTCTTGTTAGTACCTGTGTACCATAACTTAGAACTAGTTCCATCCACTTCCTTGGCCTTTTCTCCAGCCCACTTAGTTTTTTGCAAACAAACAATATTCACTTTCCTTCTAGCAAAAAATCTGCCAACTCCCTCAATTTACTCGTTAAAGTTCCTATGTTCCAGCTGCCCAATCTCATCCTTAACCCCTGGGCTGTGCTTGCCCGCCACGCTCGCCCATCTGCGTGTTGGGACCCTAGCATACTTCTCATCAAATCCGGGTGAAGACCTGGCGCCTTGCCTTGGGGCAAGGACCCTAGCCCACTTTTCACTACACCTCGGGCCCGATGCAGCGCCTTGCCTTGTGACAAGGACCCTAGCCCATTTTTCGCTACACTCGGGGCCCAATGCAACACGTCGCTATGAAGGGTACGCCCCAACGAAAAATCATATAAGTTCATCACATAAAAATATAGCTATTTTTTACGGCCGGTTCGCAAAACCTGACGCAAACCCTTCTCCTTTATCCTGGCTTGGGACAGACCATGCATGCAAGCACACATGGGCGGAGTTTAAAATATATTAACTAAAAATAAAAAATACTAAACTTGTCCTTAAGTTTTTATATATATTGTTATGGACCACTTCTATCCAGAGGAGTCAAAGATCATCCTGTGGCAAATCACAAGTGATGAGTTGGCTATGCAACCTAGCTAGAAAGAGTTCCAATATCCTTGTTGAAGCCATTTGAGATAATCATTTTTGTCCTTCCTAAAACTGCTTCATCAATAAACTACCCTATTCCAATGTACATATATATAATGGGAACTTGCATTTGAGACCAATGAAGTTCACATCAGGGATGACTCAGACGCAGGGTTAGTTGGTAGTTGGTGAGCATCCAATTATATAAACAAGGTCACCAATCAGTATTCAACCACATGGAATGAAGGCCACCAATCATGTACTTATTAAAGTACAAAAACAATAACGACTAGTATAGTGTTATTATATAGAAAACTAGTAGAAAAAAAATATTTCTTGAAATTATCACACTTATAATCTTCGATCATGTGACAGTAAATTAACACTAATAAATTAACATTAAGATCTGATTAAGATTTTTCATCAATAATTGCTTTATACTTTGCTCCAAAGTGACTGAACAGTCACTTTTTTGTTTTATATATGTAATATTTTTATAAAACTCTTTCTTTTTTCATCTATCATTGTTCATTATATATCCCACCATCCAAATAAAACATGAGTAGAGTTGCATTGAGTAGGCTAATAATATAAAGAGTAGTCTCTGAATAAACAGAAACACAAACATGAGCATTTCAAGTGTGCTAGTTTTACCATATCCAGCTCAAGGACATGTCAATCCCATGATGAACTTCTCACAAAAGTTAGTTGAGCATGGTTGCAAAGTATATTTTGTGAACACAGATTTCAACCATAAGCGAGTTGTGAGTTCCATGGTTGAGCAACAAAAAAGCCTTGATGAATCACTGTTAAAGTTGGTGTCAATCCCAGATGGTTTAAGACCTGAAGATAACAGAAAAGTTTTTGCCAAGTTATTTGAGGCTACACAAAGCACCATGCCTTCTATGCTTGAGAAGAAAATAGAAGAAATTCATTTGAATAGTGAAGATAGGATCAGCTGCATAGTTGCTGATGTGAATATGGGATGGGCTTTGAATGTTGGGAACAAGTTTGGAATCAAAGGAGCACTCTTCTGGCCTGCTTCAGCAGCTATGTTTGCCATGCAATGCAACATCCCCACACTTATTGATAATGGGATCATAGATTCCGATGGTAAGTAATAATATCATGCCCCACTAACCAGATTTATTTGTTTCTGATAATTACTTTACACAACTCAATATGCAGGATCATCAATTTATTTTGTCCTTTTTTTTTTCACACTACATATTAAGAATTTCATGCTTTGACTAATCAGATTTATTTTGTTCTATTAATTACTACACTAACAAGTCACTCTGATCCTATTCTTGTTGATCTATTAGATTATAATTTGGGTTGATAACTAATATGCTAATAGAACTAATTTTAATCACCATTACCCTACACCACTTCAAGCTTTTGTATATAGCTTAATATATATACTGCAAATATTTCGTTTACAAAATATTATTTAGGCAGAATGAGAATTAAATTGAGCTAACATGCTTGTAAACTTTTGAATGAAGAAATAGTTTCTATTATTTTTACAGCTTGTTTTATTCTGTTTCTCACTACAGGAATACCAAAAACTAAAAAGACATTTCGGATATCACCAACTATGCCCTTGATGGACACAGAGAGCCTTTTATGGTCGAATGTGGGTGACTCAATAAATCTTAAGAGAATAGTTAATTGTTTGAAGTACTGTGCAGGAACAACAAATTTGACAGAGTGGTGGCTTTGCAACACTACATATGAACTTGAGCCTGAGGTATTGTCCTTTGTTCCAAAACTCCTACCAATTGGTCCATTGTTGAGAAGTTATGAAAATAAAAATGTAAATGGAAGATCAATTGGACAGTTCTGGGAAGAAGATTTGTCCTGCATGAGTTGGCTTGATCAGCAACCTCATCATTCGGTCTTGTATGTTGCATTTGGTAGTATAACACTTTTGGACCAAAACCAATTCAAAGAACTAGCACTTGGACTAGACCTTACAAATAGACCTTTTCTTTGGGTTGTGCGTCAAGATTCCAATTGTACCAATAAGATAACATACCCCAATGAATTCTTAGGTAGTCATGGCAAGATAGTTTCATGGGCTCCACAACAAAAGGTGCTAAGACACCCTGCAATAGCTTGTTTTGTTAGCCATTGTGGTTGGAATTCAACCATGGAAGGTTTGTCTAATGGGGTGCCCCTCTTGTGCTGGCCATGTTCTTGTGACCAATTTTATAACAAAAAATACATTTGTGATGAGTTGAAAGTTGGGTTGGGATTTGACTCAGATGAAAATGGATTGGTGTCACGCTTGGAGATAAAAACAAAAGTGGACCAACTGCTTAGTGATGACAACATAAGATCAATGTCTCTGAAGTTAAAGGAGAACGTAATAAGCAACATAGCAGAAGGTAGTACGTGTTCTGAGAATTTCTGCAAGTTTGTTAAGTGGCTGAAAGATTAAGGAATGGCCCAACCACTAATAAGTTTGTTTATTTTAGCGAATAATTTCAGTTTAATTAATTTTCATATTTGTTAAGAGTGTTACTGTTAGAATAGCGTAGAAGTCCCAGATTGTGTGTCTCTTTGTATTCTTCAATTGGTTTGCTATATAATAGAACCAATGTTGTGTAGTTTAACACAACAAGGATTATTATCAATTCCTCTTGTATCTTGATAATCAACTTGGTATCAGAGCCTAACAAGAGGAATCTTAATCCGCCTAACTTAGTTCTCTTTTCCATAACTTCAATATGGTTATAGAGAGATATCACTCTCCTTGAGGGATTCCCGTTGCTATTTCTTTTTCGGGTTTTTCCGTTGACCTCCCACCGTTGACCGCGTCGTCCACCGTTGACCGCCATCTCCGGCGACTTTCCAGCAACCCATCACCGTCTCCGGTGACTTTTCCGATTACTTTCCTGCGACTTTTCCGACGACCCACCGCCGTCTTCAGCGACTTTTCTGATTCTGCAAAGTTTTTTTTTTTTTTTCTTAATCTTCTTTCTTCCCAAGATGGACTATTTATATTATTCATCATCCATCTTGAGGGGGAGTGTTTAGAAGTTCCTCTTGAGGGGGAGCATTGTCCAAGTTGTTCATGTTGTCTTTGCCGATCATAATTCCGTCACCGAAGTTCCTCTTGAGGGGAGCACCTTCCATGTTGCTGAGGGTCATTCTAGCACAGTTGTCTTTACCGATGATAATTCCGGCACCAAAGTTCCTCTTGAGGGTGAGTACCGTCTATGTTGCTGATAGTCATTCCAGCACAGTTGTCTTTGCCGATGATAATTTCGGCACCGAAGTTCCTCTTGAGGGGGAGCACCTTCCATGTTGCTGATGGTCATTCCAGCACAGTTGTCTTTGCCGATGATAATTTCGGCACCAAAGTTCCTCTTGAGGGGGAGCACCTTCCATGTTGCTGATGGTCATTCTAGCACAGTTGTATTTGCCGATGATAATTCCGGCACCGAAGTTCCTCTTGAGGGGGAGCACCTTCCATGTTGCTGATGGTCATTCCAGCACAGTTGTCTTTGCTGATGATAATTCCGGCACCGAAGTTCCTCTTGAGGGGGAGCACCATCCATGTTGCTGATGGTCATTCCAGCACAGTTGTCTTTGCCGATGATAATTTCGGCACCGAAGTTTCTCTTGAGGGGGAGCACCGTCCATGTTGCTGATGGTCATTCCAGCACAGTTGTCTTTGCCGATGATAATTTCGGCACCGAAGTTCCTCTTGAGGGGGAGCACCGTCTATGTTGCTGATGGACATTCATGCACTGTTGTCTTTGCCGACGATAATTCTAGCATCTTCCATACCGTTGTCCATGTTGCTGATGGTCATTCCAGCACAGTTGTCTTTGGCGATGATCATTCTGGCATCTTCCATGTTGATGTTCATTCTGAAGCCATTTTTAGCACATTGTGGATTTTTAGTTTCTTATTTAGGAGATTTATTTTGATGTTATGTTACTTGGTCATTTCATTTCGTTGATGTAGCACAGTTGTTTTTGGTTGGTTCCTAATGGGAGTATTATTTATGTATCAAGCTTGTAGCATATGATCTATATGCTATAGCTTGAGGGGGAGTATTAAGAGTGTTAGTGTTAGAATAGTGTAGAAGTCTCACATTGTGTGTGTCTCTTTGTATTCTTCAATTGGTTTGCTATATAATAGAACCAATGTTGTGTAGTTTAACACAATAAGGATTACTATCAATCCCTCTTGTATCTTGATAATCAACTTGGTATCAGAGCCTAACAAGAGGAATTATCATCAGCAAAGATAACAGTGCTGGAATGACCATCAGCAACATGGACGGTGCTCCCCCTCAAGAGGAACTTTGGTGCCAGAATTATCATCGACAAAGACAACTGTGCTGGAATGACCATCAGCAACTTGAAAGATGCTCTCCCTCAAGAGGAACTTCGGTGCCGGAATTATCATCGACAAAGATAACATTAACAACTTGGAAGTGCTCCCCCTAAGAGGAAATTCTAAACAATATTGTATCCACTGCCTTATTTGAATGTTTTTATCAGCGTGTTATTGTTTTTCGTTTTAAAAAATTACACACAATTAGTTTTGGAAGTGAATAATATACTTTTAATTTTTTAACTTTCACTAACCAATAATATAGCCTCGTCATCAATTTGGTTGGGCTATCGGTTTGCTTAGTTAAACCATTGAGTTATTAGATAAACCGATTATAGGGTATATATTTACAAATTTATATTTTATACTAAAAATTTTATAAAAATATTTAAATATTTTTTTTTGGTAAAAAAATATTCAAATACTTAAATATATATATATATATATATATATATATATATATATATATATATATATATATATATAATAAAATAGGATCAACTTACATCAGTGTAAGAAAAACAATTCTTACACCAGATTAACCGTTGATTTCTGTGCATCTAACGGTTAAAATTTATTGGAAATTAATAGTTAATTAATTAATGAGACATAATAAATATTAACCGTTAGATGCACGTAAATCAACAGTTAAGATATGTTTTAAGAATTATTTTTCTTACACCGGTGTAAGTTGATCCTGCCTCATATATATATATATATATATATATATATATATATATATATATATATATATATATACAGATCCTTTGACACCAGTATTAAAATTCAAATTTGACACCTCATCTGAGAGCCGTTAGATAAAAAAAATTTGTAAGCATGTGACATCGTTGATCTTTTTTGATCTAACGGCTCTCAGATCAGGTGTCAAATTTGAATTTTGACACCGATGTCAAAGGATTTACCTCTATATATATATATATATATATATATATATATATATATATAATATATAGGGTTTTATAAGAGTTATGTTGTAGGAAAAGTGTTTGTGTTATGTTATAGAGATTCGTTTTGCGAGCTGGAGTTTTTTATTTTTGCTGCGATCCCCACAAAATGTTGTGAGTAAAGGAAATTTTTTGTAGTCATGTTAAATTATAGTTGATAAACCCATATATATATATATATATATATATATATATATATATATATATACATATGGGGTAAACATTTCTCAAGCAGCTTCAGATAAGTTTATCTCCAACTAGCCCCAAAACTACGTCGTTTTGATTAATGAAGGATGTTTATGTAATTTTAGGTGAATTAATGAGGGGTGTTTCAGTAAAATGTATATGATATAAAAATAAATAAAATTACAATAACACTCTTCATTAATTCACCTAGAATTACATAAACACCCTTCATTAATCAAAACGACGTAGTTTTGGGGCTAGCTGGAGATAAACTTATTTCAAGCTGCTTGAGAAATGTTTATATATATATATATATATATATATATATATATATATATATATATATATATATATACATGTGTTGCAAATTGTATGACCCATTGATTTAATGTAAATTGGCCTGTTCATTTGTTTTTGTCAAAAATCGGTTGAGTCGAACTGATTTAAATATTTTTATTAATAAAAATTATAAAATTCAAATTAAAAAAAAAACAATTCTTTTATTTCCCCTCCCTAACACCTTTTAGTAGAAAATTTTCCATAATTATTCCCGTTTCTTGAGTCCATACAGATCCCCACAAAACTCTTATTTAAAAAAGAAAAGGTGAAATATAATAAGTCATAATTGACACGGTTAGTTTGGATCAATTAAGGTGAGAATCTTCTGAGGTAAGCATCCTTGAAATTTGGAATTTTCTTGTTGTCTGCTTCAATATTATAAGCTTGTGGTTGATGAATATTAGTGTTTGCAATGCTGACCGCGCATGCAGATGGGCACCGTGCGTGCGGACAGGCATGAGAGTGTGCCTGCATTGATGTGGACCTGAACTCTAAAAGGAATGAAAAAAAACAAAAAAAAAAAAAAAAAAAAAAAAATTGAAAAAAGAAAACAAAAACAAAAAAATTGAAAAAAAAAAAATCTCCAAAAGCTTCTATATTGTTATGCAACCAATTGCGAACGCATGACTTATACGTGGAGGGCGAAAATAAATGTTAAAATTATAAACAAAAAATATTTATCATTAATTTTAAATGAGTGTCATTTTAATTAAAATTATTTTTTATTTAAAATATAAATTATAAAAATCTCTAACTTTCTCTCATTATAAAACATAATAATTTGATTAAAATTTTATATCCTTTAAAATAACACAATATTATTAAGATTAATAGAAATAACTGATTATTATAAATATTTTTTAAGAAGAAATTAATTATTAAGACTTACAATTTATTATTACAGATTCATAAGCTCAACCATGCCCCTCTCGTAGATCCGCCCTTATACGCAACACTTCGGGAGTAATTGAAGATCATCTTGTGCTGCTTTGTAATTGTTTCAGAATTGTGAAGAAGGACATCCTTTGTTGCTTTTAGTTCAAAAAATTAAGGAGCTTCTTAGTTGACCTTGGTTGGTCTGAGTTCAACATGTTCTGAGGGAAGGTAATCAAGTTGCTGATTGGCTAGCGAAAAATTATAGCATGCTTGAAGAGGAACTGCAGACGTTTACTAATCCACCGATGGGATGTAGTTTACTGGTCCGTAATGATCAGAGCGGGGTAGCCTACCCCAGGTTTGCATAGTTTATTTTTTTTTTTGTCTTTTATTTTCTGATATATCTCCAAAAAAATAAAATAAAAATCATCCTGTGCCAAATCCCAGGTCATCCTCCCCATATATTAAATTCAAGTTTTTTTTTTTAAATAAAAAGTTTAAATTAGGAGAAGATACATCTTATACAAGGGTGTTCATCAACCGATTTAAACAGTGGTGACAAAATCGAAAAATCGAAAGCCGAATAAACCAAAAACCGAAAAAAAAACAAAAAAAAAACCGCAAACTTTAATTAGATTGGATCGGTTTTCGGATTGATTGATGAAAACCAATCCAATCCAAATCGACCCAATATATTAAGTTTTCTTTACCTACTTGAATTTTTCTCCAATAATAACCAAAAAATCTCTAAACCCAAAACCCATTAACTCATTACCTTATAAACCCAAGAAAAAATCTAGTCACAACTCATCAATAAAATTTCATCTGTATAGAGCTTCATATCTCATTGACCAAGAAAAAATTATATTACCGTATATATACTGATGCTTTTGTATTTAAAAAAAAATTACAAACCCAATATATACAAAAGATGTTATTTGCACAATACTTATGAAACAACTTTTAGGATTTCCAAAAAATCGAAAACCGATCAATTTCAAACCGAAAAAAATTGGATTGGATCGGATCGGATTTGAAAAAAAATCAAACCAAATGTATGATTACATGATCAAACTGAAGGAATTGGATTGGATGATTTTTGCTTTCAAAATCAATCCAATCGAGCGAACACCCCTAGTCTTATATAAAGAAAAAAAACCAGCATTTAAGTCATGATCGAAATTATTAACTTAAGCGGAATATTCAATCATTGAAATATTGGATCATTAAAAAAATTAAAGTACCTTTTGCATCTTCAACAAAATTCACGAGATTCATTTTAATCACTCTGAGAAAAAAAATTTAATTTTTGATTCTTCTAAAATTTAAAATAGACTCAGTTAATTAAAATAACGATTCTTCTGAAATTCAAAGAAGACCCTTGTTAGTCTCTTAAAATATTGAAGGTGGGTCTATTTTGAATTTTAGAATGACCGGAGTCCATTTTTTTTCTTTTCAAAGTATCAAATGGGAGATGAGTTGAAACACACAGAATTTCACAAAAATCTCATAATTGAAACAATGAATTTTATAACAACAAATACATTTGTGATGAGTTGAAAGTGTTGGAATTTGTATAGATAATCTATTGGTTATGAATAAGAAATGTGTTAAGGAATAATATTGGAGGGGTGTGTGGGTTTAAGAAGTCCCATATTGGACAACTAGTAGGAGGTGAGAGAGTTTATAAGATCACACCTCACACACATAAATTGGCCTTTGGGTCACTACACTTTTGTGTAGGGAAGAGGAGCTAGGTGGGCTTAAGGCGTGGCCTTCTGTTCGGTCCGGCTCGAATTGATTCAGTTCAGTTTGTACGTGTGTGTTAAATAAAATGATTTTTAATTAAATTATATTTTAGATTTTTTGTCCAAAATACCCTTGTGACTATCCGTTGCTTCCCTCCAATTTTTTCAAACCCAAACGTTTCTACCCGTCGATTTTTTGAACGTTTTGAACTGAACTGATTCTTACCTTTCGCGAACCGGTCACCGGTTGTACCTGATCACAGAACTGGTGACTGGTCGTGCCCGTTCGCAGCCGTCAGTCATGGCGGCGGTTCATCCTGACCGATCAGTATGTATAAATAGACTCTAACCCCCCAGAAAAAGTCATCCAATTTTTCTACACTATTACTCTGCCGAAATTTTTCCTTCTTCCGGTTTGCATCCTCCTTTCTGATTTTCGGTGTACTTTCCTGTGGCATCTTGTTGTGTTCGTTTGGGAGTCGACTAGTAGTGTCGCCACTCCTCAAACAAAATCCGTTTTATCCTGGGAGACACTTGTCCATCAACCTTTGGCATCAGTGAGGGGGCAAATTGTCTTAAGGAGACATTCTGTGGGCTCGAATTTTCCATTATTCTGCATACATTCATCTGTTTGTTCCATTATACTGACATCAAGTAAGTCTGTTCTAATTTTCATAATTGCACTATGTATGATAATTCTGATTATTAATCTCCTATGTTCTATACATGGGTTCAAACCTCTTAGTCATTTAATATCACTCATTGTCTTCAAATAATAATCTTAAGACAATTTGGTGTTTTGAACTCGTGATCAGTATATTCTTTTTTTGTTTTTTATTTACTATGTGATTAATTTCTGTGTGATTAATCTATGTGATTAATTCCTGTTTCTGTTTGTGTAACAGAAATGACAAGTGCAAGTACAAACGTTGCCAATCTTACTGCCTCTATTCCAATGCATGCTGACAAACCTGAAAATCTCAATGGGACTAATTTCAAGCATTGGCAACAGAAGATGTTGTTCTATTTGACAACTCTGAGTCTGGAACATTTCCTCTAGGAAGATGCTCCTAAATTGGATGAAGAAGAATAACTTGATAAGGAAAAGGTTCCTGTCATTGATGCATGGAATCATTCTGACTTCCTTTGCCTAAACTATATTCTCAATGGTCTAGACAACACATCGTACAATGTGTACGGTTCCCTGAAGACTAGTAAGAAACTTTGGGATAGTCTGGTTAAGAAGTTTAAAACTGAGGATGCTGCCTTAAAGAAATTCATAGTTGGCAGATTCTTGGACTTCAAGATGCAAGACTCCAAATCTGTTGTAAGTCAAGTTGAAGAACTTCAAGTGATTGTGCATGAAATCCATACAGAAGGAATATCTCTTAGTGAGTCTTTCCAAGTTGCTGCTTTCATAGAAAGTTACCAAATTCTTAGAAAGATTTCAAGAATTATCTCAAGCATAAGCGCAAGGAACTGTCACTTGAAGATCTGATTATGAGATTGAGGATAGAGGAAGATAATAAGATTTCTGATAAGAGGAATGGCAACAATCCTATGGTCTCTAAGGCTAAAGTGGTTGAAGAGGGATCAAAGTCAAAGAAGAGGAGATATTCCGAAGATGGAAATGCTAAGCAAAGTAAGGGAAAAAATTTCAGAGGCAACTGTTACAACTGTGGAAATCTTGACCACCATGCAAGGGACTGTAAGAAGGAACAAAAGAAAGATCAAAGGAAGCCACAAAAGTTCAATAAGAAGAAGACCACTCAAGCCAACATGGTTGATATTGTTGATAAGGTTGAAGAACTGAATCTGGAAGCGGTGGTGATGGAGTGCAATCTGGTGGGAGATACCAAGGAATGGTGCGTGGACACTGGTGTCACTAGACATGTCTTTTCAAACAAGTGGATTTTCTCCTCCTATACTCATACTAAAATGATGAGAAGCTTTATATGGGTAATTCATCTACTCCAAAAGTTGAATGTGTTGGGAAATTGGCTTTGAAAATGACATATGGCAAGATAGTGACACTCAATGATGTGCTCAATGTGCCTAATATTCGCAAGAACCTAGTTTCTGGATCTCTGTTAAGCAAGAATGGCTTTAAACTTGTATTTGTTTTTGATAAGTTTGTACTTACTAAGAATGATTATATGTAGGAAAGGGTTACCTTAGTGTGGACCTTTTCAAACTGAATATGATGACTGCAAACAATCCCAATAATATTAATAATACTACTACTTTTTTTACTTGCTTGAGTCTTCTAATTTATGGCATAATAGATCAGGACACGTTAATTAAGATCAATTTAGAATTTAATTCTTTTAGATTTACTACCTAAATTTCAATGTATAAATAAAAAGAGTCAAGTATGTGTTGAATCAAAATTTTCGAAATTACCTTTTAAGTTGATTGAAAGATCAACCGAGTTGTTAGATTTAATACATACTGATATATGTGACATGAAATGTGCACCATCTAGGGGTGATAAGAAATACTTTATTACGTTTATTGATGATTGTAGTAGATATTGTTATGTGTACTTACTTAATAGTAAAGACGAAGCTATTGTTGCTTTAAAGCAATATAAAAGTGAAGTTGAAAATCAACTTAACAAGAAAATTAAAATAGTAAGGAGCGTTCATGGGGGGAGAATACGATGGCCCCTTCGAGGAATTATGCAGAGTCTAGTATTATTCAGCAGACAACAGCTTCATATTCACCGTTATCAAATGGGATTGCAAAAAGAAAAAATCGAACATTGAAAGAAATGATGAACGCTATGTTAATTACGTCCGACTTAGCACAGAATTTGTGGGGGAAGCCATTTTGACAGCTAATTACATTATTAATAAAATGCCTCAAAAAAAGACAAAGAGCATACCATACGACGTATGGAAAGGAAAGAAACCATCCTTGAAATATTTTAGAGTGTGGATGATGTTCGACTGTCAAGACATTGTGGAGTTTTTAAACTCATACTCATTCCTATGACAATATAGTCTATTTATGAGTGTAAACATTTAGGCTTTTAATGATTTCTTAATCTGTTGTGTCCAGATGATGTATAGTGAGTTACATCACAGGAGATCACCTATGTGAGTGTGAAGTGAGGGTCACTTCTATGGGAATTTTTTCAAAGGCCGATTTACTAGAACACTCGCAGAACCAGGTAGGTGTCCCACGGCCAAAATGGGCACAACAAATGACCAACAATACTAGAGAAGAAATTGTGTGACTCCTATTGTCTAGGTATACACTAAAGGTCGACGGTTCAAGTCGCCCAGACCATCAATTGACCGAGTATATTCGATAGGTTTTCACTAGAGCAGGTTCAAAGGTAACTCTACCTATCTCGATGCAGTTTTTTCTCATTGAGAAAATTACACTTTCCATTTATACTATTATGCATTTTATTCACAATGAATTGATTTCTTATCCATGTGAGGGATTGTTTGAATTCATATAGAAATTGTATAAAAAATCTATTGGTTATGAATAAGAAGTGGGTTAAGGAAGGAAAGAGAAAAAGGAAGTTGAAGGGGTGTACGGGTTTAAGAAGTCTCACATTGGATAACTAGTAGTAGGTGAGAGAGTTTATAAGCTTCCACCTCACACTCCTAAATTATCCCTTAGGTCACTACACATTTTGTGGCGGGGAGATGAGCTAGGTGGGCTTAGGTCCACCACACACACATGCGCGTCACCGTCGCCGTCCGTCCGGCCGGCTCGACTCGGATTGGTTCGGTTTGGTTCGTGTGTGTTAAATAAAAATAATCTACTTTTAAATTATATTTTAAATTTTTTGTCCAAAATACCTCTATGAATATCCGTTGCTTCCCTCCAATTTTTCCAAACCCAAATGTTTCTACCCGCCAGTTTTTTGAACGTTTTGAACCGAAACGATTCTTACCTTTCGCGAACCGGTCACCGGTCGTGGCCATTCGTGGCCGTTAGTCACAACGGTTCTCTGCCAGCGGCGGTTCATTTGTCAATATATATAAATAGACCCTAACCACCCGAGAAGAATTCATCCAATTTTTTTGCACTGTTACTCTGAAGAAATCTTTCCTTCTTCTGGTTTGCATCCTCCTTTAAGATTTTCGATGTACTTTCCTCTGGCATCTTGTTGTGTTCGTTTGGGCTGTCGACTGGTAGTGCCGCCACTCCTCAAACGAAATCTGTTCTATCCTAGGAGACACTTGTCCTTCGACCTTTGGCATCAGTGAGGGGGAAAATTGTCTTAAGGAGACACATTCTGTGGGGTTGGATTTTTCCATTATTCCACATGCGTTCATCTGTTTGTTCCATTATACTGACATTGAGTAAGTCTGTTCTAATTTTCATAATTACACTGTGTATAATAATTTTGATTATTAATCTCCTCTGTTCTATACATGGGTTCAAACCTCTTAGTCATTTATTAATTCTGATTATTAATAGAAAGTTGGGTTGGGATTTGACTCAGATGAAAATGAATTAGTGTCACGCTGGGAGATGAAAACAAAAGTGGACAAACTTCTTAGGGATGAGAACATAAGATCAATGTCAATCTGGGTGGAAATGATGACTTAAGGAAGTTGACCACAGTTTCCCTGATTACCTTTATACGGGGAGTTATTTCTTGGCAATGCAAACTCCAGAAGTGTGTCGTCCTGTCCACTACTGAGGCTGAGTACATTGCTGCAGTTGAGGCTTGCAAGGAGCTAGTGCGGATAGAGTTTTTTTATAGGATTTTGACCATAGTAAAGAGAAGTATGTGCTAAAGTGTGATAACCAGAATGCTATACACTTAGCAAAAACTCAACATTCCATGCACAATCAAAAAACATAGACATGCGATACCATTGGATCTGAGATGTGATAAAAGAGAAGTTTTTGCAGCTCGACAAAGTCCACACTGACTTGAACTGATCGAAAATGATAACCAAGACAATTTCAACATGAAAGTTTAAAGATTGTTGTGAAGGTGTCAGGTTGACTACCCTAGCCACATACCCTGGAAGAGGGGAGCTCAGATATCCTTCCTCATAAGCATAAAAGGGAGATTTGTTGGGTCTGTGGCTATAAGAATCCTCACCGTTAATTTAGGAAAATAAATTAATTATATATGAGAATTAGAAAATAATTCCATAATTGACCCTAATAATTATGAGAAGGCTTAAATAATTATAGTAAGTTATTAATAATGCTGAAAGTCGCTTTTCTGATGAAAAGTGCAGATACCGGTTCTGCTCACGGTATAAGTGCGTACCGATGAAGTATCCCAGAAAATTATAATAAGTGTGTAAATACTCCTATAATAATATATATGACTAGTATGTTAAGTTTAAAGTTAAAATAATGAGAACTGGTGCCAGAACTGATATTGGCTAAGTAAAAGAGCGTACCGGAAAGGTGCTGCGAAAAATAAAATAAAAATATCAAAAATCTTAGAAAAATGAGTAGGTTCAGAATCCTAAGTTTGAGATTAAAATACTAAGCATAGCTATTAGTGGTAATATTGTGCGCTTAGACTTAAACTGTCTATAAATACAACTTTTGGGCCCAAAACCTAGGCATTTTCTATTTGCTACGGGACCTTTGGAGGCTGACCAGCCTTTGACACTGTTCCATTGCTTGTCTACATCCACCTTGTGAGCCAAGTGGCCATTCTCTTCCAGTCTTTTCATTGAATCACCATACATCTTGAGAGCAAACCTTGTGAAGTTGAGAGCCACCCTGTTCTGAGTTGTTATAGCCTCTGGGTTGTATGTGGAAGGTTGATCTCACTGTTTCTATGGGGAGAGAACCTTGTTCTTAACACTTAAGGCTTCAAGGAGCCATTTTGATGGTGAAAGGTCCAAGCTTGGAGTGCATTTTCGTAGTCTTGAAGGGACAGAACCTAGGTGCTTGTAGAGGACTCATTTTCTGTCTCATTTTATGAGTTTTGAGCAGTAGAGGTATACCATGATCACCTCTTTTTCATTTTCATGGTTTTAGCTTGTTTGATCCATTAAAAAGTGTAACTTGAACCATTTGAGTTAAGGACTGTGTTTCTGACTCTTAAACATGATAATGAACATCTGTTTATAGAGTCATTGGACTCCAAATCATGTTAGAACCCTTAAAAATGGAATTATGCAGATGACAGTTCGAATTTCTACATTCTGTTGGAGAATTATTCGAATACTTTTCGGGTAGTATTCGAATACTTGTCCTCTGGTAGTCGAATACTCCTTGTTGGAGTATTAGGATGCTTTTCTAGGAAGAAAAGTATTCGGATACCTTGAAGAAGTATTCAAATACTGGGTAGTATTTGAATGGGTGTTGGTATTCGAATACCTTGTGGTATTCGAATACTTTAGTGAAAGGAATCGAATACTGTATGGAGAGTTGGAGTATTCGAATACTCATAGAGGAGTATTCGAATACCTTCTACAGAAATTGCATAATAACACTTAAAATGAGATGGAAAGCCCTAATCACTTAATGTAACCTTGGATGTTGGTTATTGATGATTATTTATTGTATAAACATATTGTGATTGTGTTGTTTGTGGGCTTTGAGCTAGTGTGAGGTCTTGGTTTGGACGGATTGCTTAGGAGGTAAGCTTTCGTGTCCTCGGTTTAGTCATTGTTGGTTCCACCATGTCCCACGGGGGGATGATTTATATGCATGATGTGTTTTCATGTATTGAGATTTGAAATGCTGTTGAGATATTATGTGAATGCCTTATGATATGCATGTGGTGTTCCAACTAGATAGACTCCTGAGTATGTGAGAGACATACAATAGGGGGATTCTGTGGGAGGGTGCAAGTGGTGTCTTGCACTAAATGAAGGCAATAAACGTATGTGACACACATGACATGATTATATGCTGCATTGCACTGATTTTGGAACTTATAATATTAAACTACTTTTGAACTTATATTGCACATGCAAATGAGCTTGGGGTGGAGAAATCCTTGAGGATCCCTTGTCTTACTGAGATTTCTTTTTAGAGATCTCACCCTACGTTTGGGACACTATTTTCAGGTTCAGGTAATACTGGGGTTGAGACCTCGGGCGGCAAGAGGCCAGAGCTGATTGAGCTTATGATTTTATGATGATTTGCTGGATGCTGATATGTTTTATCTTTATTACCATGTTATTTGATTTAAGACTCTGTTGGGCTTTATTGCCTTATTTGGTGAGCATGAGGATTGTTCATGCCACATTAATTGACTATGTCTTATTTTGGATTCGAGTTGTAATAATGTATCAGGTTATTGTCCGGACTATGTGTTGAAGTTCCGTGACTTAGATACTCACTTATTTATATATATGAGGTTATTCAGTGTAGATAGCTGTCTTTGCAATTTCCATATAGGCAATGTTTTGAAAGATGATGTAATAATCAACTTGGTTAATGATAATGACGTCATAATTGAAAAGAAAAAGATATTCCGTAATTTAATTAAGCATGGCTTAATACGATAACATGTTAACAAACCGGGTATACACGGGGTGTTACAATGGCCGATGATGGACCCAACCAAAATTGATGGTGTCGTAATCTCTTGTTAATAAGAGATGCTTAGATGTTGAGCCATTAGAGAGAGCGCAAAGAAAAAGAAAAAGACACTGACACAAAGAAAGAAAAATGCGCATGAGAAAAGCGCAAGCCAGAGACGAAGATTCTCTGAGGAAGAAATATAATGCCAACATTGAAGAAGAAAACTATCCCGTAGAGTAGGATTTTGTATCCCCTTTATAGAGATAAACACTTGTGTCAAGAACTTGTATGTAGACCCATCTTTTAAAGGGTGAAGTTCTCTAGTTCTTGAGTCACAATGAATCTTGTAATCCCATTATTCATGGTGGGTTTTTTTATGGATTTGGTCCCATCATTTTTTACTCTTCACTTCGAAGAGGTTTTCAACATTAAAATTCGTAGTCTTCTTTTCTTATTAAATTTTATGGATTTGTGAATCTTGTAATCTCTTATATTTTACTATCTTTTTTTATTAATATCATTGCATTTCTTTGTTAACTTTTTTTATTGACTCTTATTGTTTTGAATGTTTGTTAAAAATTTATATGATTTTTTAAAATATTATAAATCCATATTGTCCTTTCAAATCTTGTAAATTCTATTAAAATCCTTTAAAATCCAATCTTATGAAATCTTGATTGTGAAAAAAGTCTTTTAAAAAAGTTTTTAAAGTCTCTCCAATTCTGAACAGCTTTTTAAAATCTGTAAGATTTCTTATCTCAAAAAGTCTTTTAAAATCCTAATCCAATACACCTCCCTAAGTTTGAAAATATAAATATATTGTTTGTCTGGACTTTTCTGTATTTCAGGAAGATAAAGGTTGTTGGATTATTTCCCTTGATTTGTCCAGATTATAGCCGTTATACTATTTGTTGGTTTCTGTTCGAAATGGTTCTAGAAATCATATTATGATAGATGTTGACTGTTAATTACAGTTACCAGCAGAGTAATAAGAGATTTGTGCAGGAATGAGACTGTACAGACCATAACAGTTAAATAAGGAACTTTCTCTTTGTAGAACGTAAGAAGAATAGTGTAAGGATAAAAAGGAAAATTTTATCCGCCTTTTTACCGTAAGTAAAATAAAATTTTGTGAATTAGTCTTTGGCTTAAATCTAAGTTGATAATGCGCTTTTATACCATATGCATGTTAATAAATTGGCTACAAACGGGGTGTTACAATCACTTTGTTTATTCCATTCAAATTCCATGGATAAGGAAGTATAATCGTGTAAGACTCTGCCCAATTTAATTCACCAAGAAATTCCAAGAATAATCCCCAAATCAACCAAGTCAAGTACCCACAAATCAACCGTAAATTTGTACCCTTGGATATTAAGCTCCACATTAGGGCACTTCCTTTCACAATTAAGAAAATCACCATTGCCAAAATATATTCTCATACGGGATGTCTTGACCATAGGAAGGTGAAATTTGTCAACCAACACTCTGCGAATGAAATTGTGGGAGCTGCCCGAATCAATCAAGACCGATACTTGGTCTTCCTTGAATGCAATTAAGAAACGAACAGCTCTAGGATTTCTTTCGCCCTTTAATGAATGAAGCGCTGCATCCACTGATTCTTGTTGATTTGTATCAGTTGCCATAATATCTGCTCCTCAGTGTCCCCTTCCGACTCCTCAACATCACACACCATGAGCATTAACTTGGCTTTGCATCTATGTCGAGAAGACCATTTCTCGTCATGGTAATAACAAAGTCCAAGTTCTATCTTATTCTGCAATTCCTCGTGCGTGATTTTCTTAATCGAGTGGGAGCGGGCAAAACAGGTAACTGCTTAGGTGCTATAGCATATGCTATGGTTGTATTCAGAAGCCGCTGATAATCCCAAACAACATTCGAGCTTTGTGTGGTACGTTTAAGGGTTTGAGATGATAATGAAGATCGAAGATCTTCATGATGTGCTTCACAGACGATAGCCAATTGCATTGCTTGATGCAATGAATTGGGATTATGAAATTGAATGGCTTTACACAAATCCGCTTGCAACCCCGAAATGAAAAAACTCGACAAAACTTCATCTGAAAATTCTTCTACCTGATTAATCAGAACTTCAAATTGACAAATGCACTCTCTTAAAGATCCAGTCTGGGTTAATTTGGACAAGATGCCTTTCATATCCATGTAACCAGCTGCACCAAAATGTTGGCGTATGGCTGATTTTAGGTCACTATAACTCTTAATCGAACCACCACTATACGTCCAATGGAACAAGGGGTTGTTGGACCATCCATTTTTAGGCTTACAAATTGCACCTTCAGCTCTTCAGGAACTTGTTGCTGGTCAAAGTATATTTCAGTCTTGAATATCCAACCATTGGGATCAGTCCCATTAAAAGTTGGTAATTCCAGACGCAAAAATCTCAATAAAGAACGAGGGTCATTCATGTCCTTTCGAGCCTGCTGAGGGAAAACAACTTCAAAATGTGAATTTTGAATTCGTGAGTTTTCACGAGAGCGATTCTCCAATCCAAGAACAACCTGATGAATCTGTTGCAACTGATTAGTAAGCGTTGATATATGGACTTGATTATTCTCCCAACATTGCTCCATACGCATTTGGTATTCCTGAATTCGTTGTTGGAACGAACTCAGTTCCTCTGCCAAATCTTGTACACGCATTCTTGATGGTGAAGCCAGATCTCAATGAAAGCACCAATGATAGAGCACAGTTTCTCTAAGAATTAAAAGAAGTAAAAATGGTTTCTTATTTCTCATATGCATTTCTTTGCATCAAGACACTATTCATACAAGCTTTGTGAACAAGCCACGTCAGTGCTACCTCACTCACTGTTAATATATCCTAATGCAGAAACTAAAGGTGACATGGAAGGAACTAAAGCTGACGTGGAAAGTGATGAAGTTAAGCTTAGTTTGTAAACTAATTTTTCGGGGTTAAAGTTTGTTGCATATAGTTAGTAGTTTGTTATATTTGTTACTCCTTTACATGCTTACCACCATGATATATAAGGTGGAAAAGCTTCAATGTACATTCAGATTTTTCAATACAATGAATTCCAAGAAAACCAAGATGGTATCAGAGCACTAATGCTCTGGGCCATCAACCACGCTTCGCATTCTGTTTCTAGTTCTCTATTTCTTGTTCATTTCCTTTCTTTTCCGTTCAATCAACCTTCATCTTCATCTTTCGATTTCTGCTGATAACTATGGCAGAACAAAACCAATTATCAGATCCGTATTATCTTCATCCCAACGAATCACCATCTTTAGTTCTTGTTTCTCCATTGATGAATGGAAAGAACTGTCATGCATGGTCAAGAGCCATGAAAGTGGCATTGATTTCGAAAAACAAGTTAGTGTTTTTGAAAGACAATATCACAGCTCCTGCAGAAGATGATTGCTTGGTCGAACCGCGAGCTGCTCGGGAATAATTTATATTGCAGGAGCAAGAGCACAGAGCAACAGTCAGATTTGCCAACAGGAGCAATCTACTTTGACTGAGAGCAACCCTCTTCGACTATACGCAAGCGTACGTGTCAAGCAATATAGGGTGTTATAGCCCCAGATTTATCATCCTCAGGGAGCAATTGTGAAGTAAGAAACGTTCAAGGAAACTTAATTTGTAAAAATAAAATACAGAAAAGCAACTATTCTCGACCAAGCTTCCCAAAGAGCAATCTCTAGTCAGCTAGTTAAACAATGTTAACCATTCTGAACCTAGATGAGAGGAGTGATAACTTAGTATGATCATCGAATATAAAAGCATCAATTTGAAGTAGTTCAAAAGTAATCAGTGAGATGAGAGTAAAATCAGTAATGTAAACACAAGTAAAATGTTATGGAAAGAGTTGCAACAAAAGATTGATGTGAGGTTGATTTTTAAGAAGGTTAAGTAGGTGTTCACGGGCTCCATATTTTCATCCCTTTGGTTAACCCTGCTTGGTAGCATATTTTATAAGTGGAATCTGCTCCTTCCTTTACTTTGCCTTAGGGTAAGAAGAGAGCAAGGCCTTGCTCCCACCTTACTCCAGAGGTCTTAGAGTTACACACAAGGAAACCATGCTGCCTTCTCAAAAGAGCATGGATTCACATGGCAGTGCTCCTCATTCCGAGTGTTTCTCCCTCCTTTCTTCAGGCTAAACTACCCCAAGATCTTGAGACTGCTCCACATGCCCCTGTTAGTGTTTCATCGACCAAGTGGTCCCGGGATGAGGTTGCAGCCCAAGGGGTTTCACATAATCAATATATTAAACCAAAGAGCAACTCAGATTTCATTTATAAAATATGTGTTCCTTACAAAGTTATCCTAAGACAAAAGGGATTACTTCTATGGAACCCTCACCTACTTAAAGAAACTTAGCTCCTAGTGAGCATTTTTTCTAAACAAAAAGAATAATAAAACTATCCTAGGATGTCTGTCTCCTTTTGGTTGTTTGCTATGTTCCTTTTATAGAGCCCTTCATTTAATCCTCACTGTTCCTTTCATCAAGGGTTGTGCTTTCTTCAAACCCTCTCCAATGGTAGCTCTGCTCCTTGCCAACTCAGCTCTTCATAGGAATACTCTCCAATCGCAGCCTTGCTCCTTGCCAGCGCAGCACTTGATGGAAGTGGTCCCCCTTACTTTTGGTTTCTCTTTGTGCGCAAGAATTCTGGGATCAGGGAGACATGCCCACTATTTCTGCAATAGCTGATGTGGCAGCTCCTGGTTGCTTCCTTTTGCTGCTTCTGTACTGTAGCAGGGAGACACCTCCACCTTCTCTGCTGATGCTGACGTGGAGGCTGCTGATTGCTTCCTTTATTTGCTTTCTGTACTGTAGCAGGCTTTATGCTCCCTTCTGCGCAGCATCCCTCTCTCTTCCTAAATGTGCAGCTCCTCTTGTTGGGTCTTAGGTTTCCTGATCAAAACAAATTAACCCAATAATCATATGTGAAAAAGATAATGTTAATTTGCTCCAAGCCTACTCTAATTCCCGTTTCACGTATTGCTCTGGTCTGCTTCTTAAAACAATTGCTCCTCATTGAAGAAGGAGGTTAAATAGAGTGATTTGTAATTAAAAATCGGGCTTGGTGGAACAATATATACCTAATGGACCTCAACTTTTGAGGACCATCAATGATGCAATCTTTCCTGCCTGGAAAGATGCAATACAATGATCCTCTCGTGGCTTCACAAATCTATAGCTCCGTCTATAGTTCAATCCATTCTTTGGATTGATAAGGCTTATGACGTATGGAATGACTTGAAGGATCGGTTTTCCCAAGCTGACACTTTCCGTATTGCAGATTTACAAGAAGATCTGTTTCAAACCAATCAAGGTGATAGGTCAGTATCAGATTACTTTATAATCTTGAAAGCACTTTAGGATGAGCTGCATAATCTTAGACCACCTCCACCGTGCACATGTGGAATTTTGGTTCAAATACGAGAGCACAGGGAGACAGATCAGGTTTTAAGATTTTTGCGAGGTCTTAATGAAAGTTTTGCACAAGTTTGATCTCAAATAATGCTTATATCTCCTCTTCCAAACATCAACAGAGCATTTTCTCTTGTTCAAAAACAAGAAAGGCAGTTACGAACGGATTCACATATCGATACTGAAGCAAAGGTGTTTGCTAGTTCATCAGAAATCTCACGTGGTCATGGATCTTCATACAGAGGAAGAGAAAAATTTATTGGTGGATGAAGCTCAATTGCTGGCAATAAATACTGCACTAATTGCAAGAAGACAAACCACACCATTGACACATGCTACTTCAAGCATGGTTTTCCCCAAGGATACAGATCAAAGAATTTTCAAGGTTCAAGTAATGCAGCTCAAACTGAATATAATACAAGCACTGTGGTGAAAGAAAATGATGTATCAACTTCACAAGTGTCTATCTCAAAGGAGAAATATGAAGAATACATGGCCTATATGCAGCAAAACAACTCTGTCCATTCAACAAACATAGCAGTCAATGAGAATCTTCCTATGACAGGTAAAATTTCGATACAATGGCTCTTAGATACGGGGGCCATAGATCACATTACACATATCCCTTCCATGCTCACATCCATTCACAAGATCACACTAATATCTGTTTTCCTGCCTGATGGATCCTCTGTTATAGCTTCATATGCTGGAAATATGGATTTTTCTTCCACTCTTAGCTTAGAGAATGTATTATATATCCCAGAATTCAAGGTGAATCTTATATCTGTCACAAGATTACTTGAAAATGCTGACTGTTTTCTGGTTTTTCATGCATCGCACTGCTTGATTAAACAGAAAACCGATTTGAGGACGATTGGTACTAGAAGAAAAGGAGGGTTGTTTGTCATGATCACTGAATCTGCACAGCTCAATTTGAGTCTTCGAAACTGTTATTCTTCTCATAATTTTTTTCATTATAATAAAAATGCTGATTTTCGATTGTGGCACCTCAGATTGGGTCATGTTTAAGAGAATATATTGAAACATATTGCTTTCCAGATCTCTTTTATACCAGATATACATGTCAAACCATGTGAAATTTGCCACTTTGCTAGGCACAAGAAATTACCATTTCCTGTCAGTAGTTCATCTGTTAATAAAGTCTTTGAAAGACTACATGTTGACATTTGGGGCCCTTTTTCAGTTCCAACTATTCATGGATATAGATATTTTTTGACTTTGGATGATGAATTATCTCGGTACACTTGGATTTTGTTCATGGTATACAAGAGTGACACACGACAGCTTCTACAAAACTTTATTAAACTCATTGAAAACCAGTTCAATGTTTCTTTGAAATGCATTAGAACATATAATGGGAAAGAGCTCATTATGCCCGAATTCTATTCTAAAAAAGGAATTGTCCATCAAACAAGCTGTGTAGAAACACCACAGCAAAATGGATTGGTAGAAAGAAAACACGAGCACATTATGAATGTGACAAGAGCACTTTCTTTTCAAGCATCCATTCCTCATTCACTTTGGAACTATGCAGTGTCACAAGCAGTGTTGTTCATTAACAATTTACCCTCCCCATTGTTGAAATACAAATCTCCATATGAGATCCTTCACTCTAAACCACTTGTCCTATCCAACCTTCGAGTATTTGGTTTCCTTACTTATGCATCTACCCTTACTTCCCATAGACATAAAATTTCTCCTAGAGCAAGCAAATGTGTATATCTAGGACAACCACTAAATACCAAAGGCCATATCCTTTATGATTTAACATCTAAACAGATATTCATTTCCCGAAATACTGTCTTGTATGAATCTGTTTTCCTATTTTCTACCCTTTCATCATCATTAGATGATCCATCCTCACAGATATCTGTTTCACCTCAACCCCTGCCTCCACTGGACTTTCCTACACAGCCACCTACACCCCACATGTCCAACCTTGATAGAACTACCCATACTGATCCCTTAGAACCCATTCATACTGATCCCAACCACACTGGTACTTTCCCACCACCAAGACGTTCCCTTAGGACCTGAAACCCGCCTTCTTACCTACACGAATTTCACTATAACTCCATACATACCACCCACTTTCCTGTCAAATATCCATTACATGATGTCATTTCATATGATCACTGCTCACCACAGTTCCATTATTTCTGTTCTAATGTGTCTCAACAAATCGAACCAACCTCATATACAGAAGCTGTCAAGCATCGTTGTTGGCAGGATGCTATGTTTACTGAGCTACAAGCTCTTGAATTAAATCATACCTGGAAGCTCGTTGATTTACCACCTGGGAAAACACCTATTGGCTGCAAATGGGTTTATAAAACCAAATATCTTGCTGATGGAACAATTGAAAGGCACAAGGCCAGGCTTGTTGCAAAGGGCTATACCCAAGTAGAAGGCATAGACTATTTTGACAACTTCTCACCCGTAGCCAAACTTACAACTGTCCGAACCCTCTTAGCTCTTGCTGCTGCTAACAATTGGCATCTTGAACAGTTGGATGTCAATAACGCGTTCCTCCATAGTGACTTAGATGAGGAGGTATATATGGTCCTGCCACCAGGCATTAATGTCAGCAAATCCAATCAAGTGTGTAAGCTTTTGAGATCTCTCTATGGCCTTAAGCAAGCTAGTCGGCAATGACACTCTAAGCTTACATTTACCTTATCTTCTTTGGGCTATGTTCAATCATCCGCTGATCATTCCCTCTTCACACTCAAGGTTGGTGACCATTTCACAGCCTTGCTCATATATGTTGATGATATTGTGTTATCTGGTAATTGTATGGATGAAATTAAACGTGTGAAGACTTGTTTGGGCAATCAATTCAAAATTAAGAATCTTGGCACCTTGAGGTTCTTTCTTGGCCTGGAGATTTCTCGGTCTTCCAAAGGAATTATCTTGAATCAACGTAAATATGCCTTAGAACTTTTGTCCGATAGTGGTGTTCTTGCAGCTAAATCAGCATCTACTCCAATGGATGCCTCTTCAAAACTTCAACGTTCATTGGGCGTCCCTCTCATTGATCCATCTCCCTATCGTCGTCTTGTGGGGAGGCTATTATACTTGACAACTACAAGACCCGATATCATGTTTCCAGTCTAACAATTAAGCCAATTTGTAACTAATCCTACAGATCTTCATCATTCTGCTGCACTTCGAGTTCTTAGATATATTAAGAATTCTCCTGGTACTGGACTCTTCTTTCCTTGCAAGAATAATTTGAAACTCTCAGGATTCTCTGACTCGGATTGGGAATGCTGCCCAGATACTCGTCGTTCCATCACTGGACAATGTGTCTTCATAGGATCTGCTCTCATTTCCTGGAAATCCAAAAGCAAACGATTGTCTCACGGTCATCATGTGAGGCTGAATACAGAGCACTTGCTAGCCTGTCTTGCGAACTACAGTGGCTATCATATCTTCTCTAGGACCTACGCTTTCCTCTGGATCATCCCATTTCGGTGTACTGTGACAATAAATCCGCAATATATCTCACACACAATCCCACATTCCACGAACGCACTAAGCATGTTGAATTGGATTGCCTTGTTGTTCGAGAAAAGGTGGTTCAGAAACTTATTCACTTATTACCTGTTCCTTCCTCTGCACAAATCGCAGATGTTTTTACCAAACCATTGCATGTTTCTGCATTTCAAAAGGCTGTATCCAAGTTGGGACTCTTGAACATATATCGTCCCACTTGTGGGGGGCTGTTAATATATCCTAATGCAGAAACTAAAGTTGACATGGAAGGAACTAAAGCTGACGTGGAAAGTGAAGAAGTTAAGCTTAGTTTGTAAACTAATTTTTCGCGGTTAAAGTCTGTTGCATATAGTTAGTAGCCTGTTGCATACAGTTAGTAGTTTGTTATATTTGTTACTCCTTTACATGCTTACCACCATGATATATAAGGTGTAAAAGCTTCAATGTACATTCAGATTTTTCAATACAATGAATTCCAAGAAAAACGAGACTAACTCACGCTTCTAGCAACTTCCTAACAGCCCATTGACTAATTTATTCAACTGTACACTTACATCAGCTCACAATTATATTACAAAATATAATATCACTACTTATCAACTGAGCTACTACTGAATTAATGTAGTCAACTGCCCAGCTTGGGCCCCCAATGTTCTCTTTGAGCTCCTGCATGTAAATATATCTTATGAGGTAAACATCTTTAAAATTTGAAATTTTCTTGTTGGCCGCTTAAATATTATAAGCTTGTGGATGAATGTAAGTGTTTGCAATGTTGCATCTTGCATGCAGGGGGCAGTGTGGGAGGCATGAGAGTGTGAGTGCATGAGGGTAGACGTGAACTCTAGAGGAATGAAAAATATATATTAATTGAAGAAAAAAAATGTCCAAATGGTTTTATATTGTTATGCAACACTTATAGAGTAATCCAAGATCATCATGTGGCAAATTCAGGGTTATTAAAATAAACCGACCTATTCGGTTGGACCATTTTGCACATAAGTAAAGAAAATAAAATGCTAATTACTAAGTTTATTTTATTTTGTTGTTGTATTTTTACTACATATCATTACAAAATTTTAATTTAAGCTGCTATTGATTGAACAAATAATTTATTGACCTAATATCCTGATCGAATCGATGATCGGTTCAGATTTAATAATATCAAACAAATCTCATATGATCCTTTCTATATCATAAATCCATGCTATTTTTTTAATAAAACTTAAAAAATACGTGTTAATAAAGAAGAAAAAAACCACGAATATTTAAATCACGACCACTGAGGGCAGAGGCGGACCTTTGTTGTTGCTTGTGTCTACACATGTAGACACAAAATTTTGAGAATTTTTTTTTTAAGGGGTGGTGATTTAGGTCAAGTAAAAAAAAATTAGGAAAATTGAAAAGAAAAAAGTAAACATAAACCCAATCATGGTAGTTCGAGGATGAAAAATTGTGGGTTCATAGTAATTCGAGGTAACTTTCTATATTTATTTTATTTGTTATTTAACAGTTTAGTTGACTCATGATTATTAATTTTTTTATGTTAAGTTAAAATTTTCTTTTATTGTTTGTATATTTTTTAATACATTTAAAATTTTCTTGAAAAAAAAAAAAATCTTGGGGGCACCGCCCCCAAACCCACGCCTTAATTGTGCACACATAAAAAAATTCTGGGTCCGCCACTGAGTGAGGGGGTAGGGTTGGATCCCGAGTGCGAACCCTGGTTTAGTATGCAAATATGCTGAGGTCAAGGATCGGATGAGTTGGCTACAAACCGAGACAAAGTGCCAAGTACCCGTTGAAGCCTTTTCTGATCATCGTTACATCATATTTTTGGCCAACCAAAAAGGGCTCAATTCTTATATAATATCTGTATAATACACCATATCACGTACGAGTTTTTAGGCTTAAAACATTAATGCAACGTAGACTCATTTTTTAGCTCGGTATATCAATTTACTTTTTATTCTTTCTACGAAATGGGATTGCGACGATTGAACTCATGATTGTTGGATATTGTTCATATTTCATATTCAAATGATAACTCTTGTCAGTCATTCACATAAAGAAAGCCAACTGGGATTTAACGGAGCTGCCCCATTTGGGGTAAGGGGGCAATACCCTTGGGATCACGGTTAGGTGGACCAGGGTTAGGGTAAATTGCGTGACTCCATATTCAGTCACAATAATAATTACCGGAAGAGACTTAAATATCATATAAAACATCTTTTCAAACTAAAAGTTCAACTTAATGATTTTATATAATAAAACCAATATATATATATGTGAAGTGAATGGCGCTCGCTACTATAAAGATTGGAGTCTCTGAATCAAAAGAAACACACATACAAAATGATCATTCCAAGCGTGCTAGTTTTACCAATTCCAGCTCAAGGACACGTCAATCCCTTGATGAACTTCTCACAAAATTTGGTAGAGCGTGGATGCAAAGTCTATTTTGTGAACACAGACTTCAACCATAAGCAAGTGGTGAGTTCCATGGTGGAGCAGCAAGAAAGCCTTGATGAATCAGAATCACTGTTAAAGTTGGTGTCAATCCCAGATGGTTTAAGACCTCAGGATGACAGAACAGATATTGGCAAGCTATGTGATGCTATACTCAGCACCATGCCTTCTATGCTTGAGAAGCTCATTGAAGAAATTCATTTGAATGGTGAGGATAGAATCAGCTGTATAGTTGCAGATGTGAATATGGGATTGGCTTTGAATGTTGGGAACAAGTTGGGAATCAAAGGAGCTCTCTTCTGGCCTGCATCAGCTGCCATGTTTGCCTTTCAATGCAACATCCCCACACTTACTGATAATGGAATCATAGATTCTGATGGTAATTAATAATATCATACTTCACTAACCAGATTTATTTGTCTCTATTAATTACTTTTTTTTTCTAGTATTATCTATTAAAATGCCACATTTCACCAACTTTTTAATCTAAATGCCACGTGAATAGTGTTATTTCCCAATCTGCTACGGGGCAAGTTCGCTACCCAGTGTAGCGAACTCAGTTGGCTGACGTGTCACATAAGTTCGCTACACGGCGTAACCAAGTTCGCTACCCCATGTAGTGAACTTCATACCTTTTCTTTTTTCTTTTTTTTTTCTAAAAGAAATTTGGTACTTGTTGTCCACTAGAAACGTGACACGTCAGCCACGAACTTGCTCCCCTGGTGGATTGGAAAATAACACTGTTCGTGTGGCATTTAGATAAAAAAATTGGTGAAGAATGGCATTTTGGTCACTATTCCTACTTACTTTACGCAACCCCATATGCAGGATCATGAATTTATTTCTCCTTTTTTTCACACTATATATTGAAATTTATTTAATTTTATTTTTCACTGCAGGATTACCAATCACTAAAAAGACATTTCGGATATCACCAACTATGCCTGTGATGGACACAGAATCCCTTTTATGGAAAGGTCTAGTTGACTCAATGGATCTTAAAAAGTTAATTAAATTTTTTATGGAAGCCGCAGAAACTACAAATTTGACAGAGTGGTGGCTTTGCAACACAACATATGAACTTGAGCCTGGGGTATTGTCCTTTGTTCCGAAGCTCCTACCAGTTGGTCCATTGCTGAGAAGTGATGACAATAAAAGTGTAAATGGAAGATCAATTGGACAGTTCTGGGAAGAAGATTTGTCCTGCATGGATTGGCTTGATCAGCAACCTCATCATTCTGTTTTGTATGTTGCATTTGGTAGTTTCACTCTTTTTGACCAAAACCAATTCAATGAACTAGCACTTGGACTAGACCTTACAAATAGACCATTTCTTTGGGTTGTGCGTCAAGATTCCAATAGCACCAATAAGATAACATACCCCAATGAATTCATAGGTAGTCAAGGGAAGATAGTTTCATGGGCTCCACAACAAAAGGTTCTAAGACACCCTGCCATAGCTTGTTTTGTTAGCCATTGTGGTTGGAATTCAACCATGGAAGGTTTGTCTAGTGGGGTGTCCTTCTTGTGCTGGCCTTATTTTGGTGACCAATTTTATAACAAAAAATACATTTGTGATGAGTTGAAAGTTGGGTTGGGATTTGACTCAGATGAAAATGGATTGGTGTCACGCTGGGAGATAAAAACAAAAGTGGACAAACTTCTTAGTGATGAGAACATAAGATCAAAGTCTCTGATGCTAAAGGATAAGATAACATGCAACATAGCAGAAGGAAGTCGCTCTTCAGAGAATTTCAGCAAGTTTGTCAAGTGGCTGAAAGAATAAGGACTTTCCTTTTATGCATATTTACTTTATGGGAAAAATAAATCTTATGTTGTCGGAGAATTCAAATCTCATATCATAGATACATAAGTGTGAGACTCACCTTTAAAAAAAACAAAAAACAAAAAAATGGGTGGCACACTTTTTTATGGTGAGTGTAGGAAGGATTTATTTTCTCATGTAACATTAGAAAAACAAACCCCTTACTTTATATATATATGTTGCCCGAAGTGATTGCACCAACAGCTAATAAATATAAGCTTGTTTGTTTTAGCTAATAAATTCAGTTTAATTGACTTATTAATCCATTTCCTGATTTGATTTTTGTTGTTTTTTTGTTTTGGTAAATGTGATTTGAATGTTTTTATCAGCGTGTTGTTATTTTTCTTTTAAAAAATTATATACAAATGGTTTCGGAAGTGAATAATATATACTTTTAAGGCCTGTTTGGAGCACCACCTGATAAAGAAGATAAGATAGGATAACTTATCATATCATATTTTTATCTCTTGTTTGGTGGGTCAATATGATATGATTAGCTTATCCTATTGTCTCATTTTATCCTATCCAATACATGATTTCTTATCTTACAGGGGAAGCTGGGTTAGGATTCAACAGGATAGGATAGCAATATTGGATACCCAATATTTCCTCACGCTACCCAATATTTCTCACACTACCCAATATATTTGTATTTATTGTATTATATTTTATTTTTTATTTTTCATTCCTCCTTCTACATAATCTTATCATATTGCTAATCAAGTTTCATTAAACACAGGACATGATATGGGCTTATCAGCCCCATATCATGTCCTACCCTTATCATATCCTGTTCACCAAACGAGCCCTTAATTTTTTAACTTTGATTAACCATTGTTATTAAGAGCGGATCCGAGGGGGAACCGAATGTGTGAGCCAATGAAGAATACATATAATATATATATTTTTTATTGTGATTCTATTATTATATTTATTATATACTTTTATATAAATTTAATTCAAGTAATTTAACAAAAAAAACCTACTGGTTAAGTCATCGATCGATTAATACAGTATCTCCATCGAATCGACTACCAATTTGAATGAATAACTCTCTTAGAAACTCTTCATATACCAATTAGAAATTGCATTTTCCAATCATAGTCTGAAAAAGTGTGCCTTATTTAAAACATACAAAATTGTATTATTTTAAATGAGAGAAAAAAATAGATCATACAGAAAAAAATGGACAAAAAAGTGTGGGTCTTCATATTGGTACGTGATCGAAGATAAGAAGCCATCAGTACAAATGAATATTGTCGGTGATGGAACGTCAGGTGAAGGCAAATCGAAGGAGTTGAAGGCGTGGGCCAAAGACGAACGAAAGGCGCGAAGCCTGGTCTGGTTATGCCTGGCAAATAACGTTTTGGTGAACGTAACTTCTGAGATTATCGCGAAGGATCTCTGTACGAAGCTGGGAGGTCTCTATCAGAGCAAGCTACTCGTGAAAAAGCTGTTCTTGCGAAGGAGGCTGTATAATCTGCGGATGATCGAAGGTGAATCTTTCTCTGCTCATTTAAATGAATTTTATACAATTTGTGCGCAATTTTCTTCTATAGACATCAACCTAGATGAGGAAGACAAAGCTTGCACCTTCTTGTGTTCACTACCCAACTTTTGGTAGCACATCATTGTGTCAATTGATACTAGTGTACAATAAACTGTTGCTCGAGACAGTTGTTGCTTTCTTATTATGTGAGGAGATAAGAAGGGTAGGTTCTGAAGGTACAAGCAACAAGGCTCTGGTTGTTAGAGGGATGAGTGGTGACAAATCAAAGTCCAGTAATAGAGGTAGATCGAGGGGACGGTCAAAGTCCCGTGATAAATCTAAAATAAGGTGCTGGAGGATCAAACAGGCGGTTGTACATCTGAGAAGAAATTGCAGAAGCAAAAGTGTAGGTCCGGAGAAGCGGGATGATTCATAACCTTCTACTTCGAGTACAAAGAAGGATGATTATGATAGTACAGGGGACCTGGACATGGCATTTGATAGTCATAGTGACCGGATTATTTACATTGAAGCATCGTTTCATATGACATCTCATAAGGAGTAGTTTTGCACTTATGAATCATATTCTGGAGGTACAGTTAGAATGGGAGATGACACGACTCATGCTATTGTGGGGCGTGGGAAGGTAAAGCTGAAGATGAGTGACAGGACAATCAAGAATCTTCCGTGATTATTCTTGTTTCTTGAGTCCTTGCAGATCCCCACTGTTGGGAGAATGGAGACTATCAGGCTGTTAATTTCTCAAGCAGCCCAGTTCGGATGGCCGATTTATCAGATGGATGTCAAGTCGGCATTCTTAAATGGAGTACTCGAAGAGGAGGTGTATCTGGAACAACCTCCGGGATTCATGAAAGCAGGACAAGAAAGAAAAGTGTTGAGACTGAAGAAAGCTTTGTATGGGTTGAAGCAGGCCCCAAGAGCCTGGAACACAAGAATTGACAATTACTTCAAGAAAGATGGATTTGAACAATGTCCGTATGAACATGCACTCTATGTGAAGAAAGATGGAAGTAAAATTCTACTTGTTGCTCTATATGTTGATGATCTGATTTTCTTGGGTATGGTGAAGAGATGTGTCCTTAGGAATTTGTTAGTGGACTTTAATGAGTTTAGAGTTTCTATGAAGTAGTCTTTATTATGTTTAGTTTTCCTAAGTTGGTTATTAGTCTTTTGCTAATGTTTATAAATAGCACCATGTAAACCATTGTAAAATGGCTTGGCATATACAGTAATAGAAAGAGGTATATTCAGGAAGAATCTGTGTGTTCTGTGTGTTTGAGTGTTTGAGAGAAAAACCATTAGAGGACCTGTGAATCACAAATTGGTATCAGAGCTTGAGCCAATGGAAAATATGAGTAATAGTCTGCCAGTGCCCCGCCTGACAAAGGTGAACTATGAAAACTGGAGTATCCAAATGAAGGCCCTTCTACGAGCTTATGACAGTTGGGGGTTGGTGCAAAATGGGTTCGTAGAACCTGATACAACGGAAGGATATTCAGCAAATCAACTCAAGCAATTGAGTGCGATGAGATCAAAGGATGCAGCGGCACTATTTATGATGTTTCAAGCCGTTGAAGGAAGCGGTGGTCTTGAAAAGATTGGAGGTGCGACGACGGCAAAGGAAGCTTGGGATATATTGGAGACGACTTACAAAGGTGCGGACCGTGTGAAGCAGGTCCGACTTCAAACTCTAAGAGGAGAGTTGGAGGGGATGAAGATGAAGGAAACCGAAGGAGTGTCGGACTTCATCACCCGGGTTCAAACCGTGGTGAACCAGTTGAAACGAAATGGAGAGGTGTTGACCGACTCCAGAGTCGTTGAAAAAATTCTGAGGTCGTTGACAGACGATTTCGAGAACGTGGTATGTGCAATTGAGGAGTCTAAGGACTTAGCTACGCTCTCTGTTGAAGAGCTAGCAGGTTCTCTTGAGGCGCATGAACAGCGCAAGAAAAAGAAGAAAGAAGAGACACTGGAGCAAGCACTTCAGTCAAAAGCAAATATCAAGGATGAAAAAGCACTCTACTCTCAGAATATCCGAGGTAGAGGTCGTGGACGAGGTGGACGTGGAAATGGTCGAGGAGGTCGTGGCCGAGGTCAGGAGGTGAAATATGAAGAAAGAGCTGAGACGAGTCAGCAAAATTGGAGAGGTAGAGGACGTGGTCGAGGTGGAAGAGGCCGATGGACAAACCAATCAAACGTGGAATGTTACAAATGTGGGAAGTATGGACATTATTCAAGAGAGAGCAACTCGGACAAGTGTTATAACTGTGGCCGAGTTGGGCATTTCGCTAAGGATTGCCGTGATGAAAGAAGAATTGACGAGGCTTCAAACCTCACTGCAGAAGGAGAAATAAAAGATGGAGTTCTGATGTTAGCACATGGTGAAACTAGCTCGAAGGTTGAGTCGGAGTGGTACCTGGATACTGGTGCCAGTAATCACATGTGTGGTTACAAACATTTGTTCAAAGAATTGAGAACGGTGCTGGACATGTCTCTTTTGGAGACGCGTCCAAAATTGATGTAAAAGGCCGAGGTACGATCTGTTTCTTGCAAAGGGATGGACGAATTGGTACAATTCGGGACGTGTATTACGTGCCTGAGCTCAAAAGCAATATTCTGAGCATTGGACAATTGAAGGAGAAAGGCTACTCGGTTCTAATGTCAGACCGAGTTTTGCTATTGAAAGACAAACAAGGGCGTCTGATAGCCCGAGTTCAGATGGAGAAAAATAGAATGTACAAGCTGAGTCTGAGGAGTATGGAGGTCGGTTGTCTGCAAGCCGAGGTGGAGGATAAAATGTCGCTGTGGCATCGACGGTTTGGACACCTTCATTATGGTGGTCTGACCGAGATGATGAAGAAGAACATGGTGGTGGGACTGCCAAAGATTAACTCTGAAAGAAATTTTTGTGAGGACTGCGTATTGGGAAAACATGCGAGGAACCCATTCCAAAGGATGGCGAGATACCGAGCTAGGCAGCCTCTTGAATTAATTCATACCGACCTGTGTGGACCCATTACTCCCGGGTCATTCAGTGGTAAGAAGTATTTTGTAACGTTTATTGATGATTTTAGTCGAAAGACTTGGGTGTATTTTTTGAAAGAAAAATCCGAGGTGCTAGAGGCTTTTAGGAGCTTTAAAGTGATGATAGAAAATGGTACTGGGAGGTACATCAAGTCGGTCCGTTCAGACCGAGGTGGGGAATACGTGTCAACAGCTTTCAAGAAGTACTGTGAAGAACATGGGATAAGGCGGTTCCTGACCGCACCGTACTCGCCCCAGCAGAATGGAGTAGCTGAAAGAAAGAACCGGACTATCTGGATATGGTCCGATCTATGCTAAAGACGAAAAACATGCCAAAAGAGTTCTGGGGAGAAGCTGTACAATGTGCAGTGTATGTGCAGAACAGATGTGCACATTCAAATTTGAATGACAAGACTCCGCAAGAAGCATGGAGCGGATTGAAGCCCTCAGTGGGTCATTTTAGAGTTTTTGGGAGTGTTGCTTATGCACACATACCGGATCAGTTGAGGACAAAACTAGATGATAAGAGTAAGAAGTTTGTGTTTATTGGTTATGATGAGAAAACAAAGGGATACAAGTTGTTGGATCCCGTTAGTAAAAAGCTGCTGGTTAGCCGAGATGTGAAAGTGAATGAAGAAGATGCTTGGGACTGGAACAGTCCATCAGGGGACAATGTGGAACCCGGAAATAGATCAATTGGGGTCAAACAACCTTCGACCTATATCCCTGCAAATCCTGAAGTTTCTGATGGTGAAGAAGAGTTAAGACAACCAAGGATGAGGAGTCTACAAGATCTGTATGATTCCACCAGTGAAGCACACCTGGTATGTTTGTTAGCAGACTCTGAGGAAGTGAGTTTTGAAGAAGCAATTCGAAATGTGAAATGGCAATCAGCCATGGAGGAAGAAATTAAAGCAATAGAAAAGAACAAGACGTGGGAGTTAGCCGAGCTACCCAAAGGAAGTCGGCCCATTGGTGTGAAATGGGTGTATAAAAAGAAAATGAATGCTAAGGGGGAGATCGAAAGATATAAAGCCCGGCTGGTGGCTAAAGGGTATAGGCAGAAGGCCGGCATTGACTATGACGAGGTGTTCGCACCCGTAGCAAGAATGGAGACTATCAGGCTGTTAATTTCTCAAGCAGCCCAGTTCGGATGGCCGATCTATCAGATGGATGTGAAGTCGGCATTCTTAAATGGAGTACTCGAAGAGGAGGTGTATCTGGAACAACCTCCGGGATTCATGAAAGCAGGACAAGAAAGAAAAGTGTTGAGACTGAAGAAAGCTTTGTATGGGTTGAAGCAAGCCCCAAGAGCCTGGAACACAAGAATTGACAATTACTTCAAGAAAGATGGATTTGAACAATGTCCGTATGAACATGCACTCTATGTGAAGAAAAATGGAAGTAAAATTCTACTTGTTGCTCTATATGTTGATGATCTGATTTTCTTGGGTAATGATGAAGAGATGATTCAAGTTTTCAAGAATAAAATGACGAAGGAGTTCGAGGTGACGGATCTCGGTCTGATGAAATATTTTCTTGGTTTGGAGGTCAGACAAGACAAATCTGGGATTTTCGTTTCTCAGGAAGCCTATGCAAAAGGAATTTTAGAAAAGTTTAAAATGAGTAATTGCAACCCGGTCTCAACCCCTATGGAACCCGGTGTTAAACTTTCAAGATATGATGGAGGTGAAAAGGTAGATCCGAGTGTTTATCGGAGTCTAGTTGGAAGTCTGAGGTACTTGACGTGTACGAGACCGGATCTGTGTCTGAGTGTTGGAATAATAAGCCGATTTATGGAAGAGCCGAGTTATACTCATTGGAAGGCGGCAAAGAGAATTTTAAGATATGTTCATGGAACAATCTCGCAAGGACTTCATTACTCGAAGTCGGATAAGTACAAACTGACAGGATATTCGGATAGTGATTGGTGCGGAGATGTTGATGACAGGAAGAGCACGGCTGGCTATGTATTTTTCATGGGAAACACGGCATTCACGTGGGTGTCAAAGAAGGAACCTATTGTGACTTTATCTACATGCGAAGCCGAGTACGTTGCTGCTTCCTGGTGTGTTTGTCATGCAATTTGGCTGAGAAATTTATTGAGCGAGTTGGAGCAAGAGCAAGTCGGTTCAACTGAAATCCGAGTTGACAACAAATCTGCGATCGAGTTAGCAAAGAACCCGGTCAACCATGAAAGAAGTAAACATATTGATGTCAGGTTCCATTTCATCCGAGATCAAGTCAAAGAAGGAAAGGTGGAGCTCACTCATGTTGCAAGCCGAGATCAAGTTGGAGATATTTTCACAAAGCCCCTGCCGACGTTGTTGTTTGAAAATTGCAAGAAGAAGATGGGAATGAAGGACTGTAGAGATATTAAAGTTTAAGGGGGAGTTTTGTTGGGTTAAACTTTATTTAATTAAAAGAAAAATAGAAAATGAAGAGTCTTATGGTGAAGAGATGTGTCCTTAGGAATTTGTTAGTGGACTTTAATGAGTTTAGAGTTTCTATGAAGTAGTCTTTATTATGTTTAGTTTTCCTAAGTTGGTTATTAGTCTTTTGCTAATGTTTATAAATAGCACCATGTAAACCATTGTAAAATGGCTTGGCATATACAGTAATAGAAAGAGGTATATTCAGGAAGAATCTGTGTGTTCTGTGTGTTTGAGTGTTTGAGAGAAACACCATTAGAGGACCTGTGAATCACACCCACAAAACTCTAATGTAAAAATGAAAAAGGTGAAATATAATAAGGAGAGAATCTTATGAGGTAAACATCTTTAAAATTTGATATTTTCTTGTTGACCACTTGAATATAATAAGCTCGTGGGTGAATGTAAGTGTTTGCAATGTTGCATCTTGCATGCAGGGGCAGTGTGGGTGCAGACAGGCATGAGAGTGTGCCTGCATTCGCGTACACGTGAACTCTAGAGGAATGAAAAAATACGTCTTAATAAAGAGGAAAAAAACCACCAATATTTAAATCACGACTAATGTGAGGGGAGGGTTGAATCACGAGTGCGATCCCTTGTTTAGTATGTAAATATGCGGAGGTCAAGGGTCGTATGAGTTGGCTACGAACCGAGACAGAGTGCCAAGTATCCGTTGAAGCCTTTTTCTGATCATCGTTATATCATATTTTTGGCCAACCAAAAAGGGCCAAAATCCTTATATTATATCTGTATAATATACACCATGCCATGTAAGAGCTTTTAGGCTTAATAGATGGATTCTACATAGACTCATTTTTTAGTTCAGTATATCAATTTAATTTTGGTTCTTTCTACAAAATGGGATTGCGAGAATTGAACTCGTAATTGTTGGATATTGTTCATATTTAACATTCAAATGATAACTCTTATTAGTCATTCACACAAAGAAAGCAATGGGGATTTAAGGGAGCCTCCCCATTCGGAATAAGGGGGCAATACTCTTACAACGCGTTTGATAGATTAGAATTTTTTTTTTACCACGAAAATATAATTATTGAGAAATGGTAGGAAAATCAGTTTGATTGAAAAGTTTAAAAAAAGATGTTTGGTTGATCGAAATATTACTGGAAGAATTTATTTAAATTTGCAAAATCTATGTTCGGAAGAAACTTTGCATTTGTTTTTCCACTTCCCCAATTATCTCAAAATATCACATCTTAAGTGGTATTTTGTAACGGTGAATCTCACCCAAAAATCAACACCAAAGTCATTTCTCAGCCATCCTATTTGTCTAGTATTTTTGTTTCAAAAACTTGAACCAAAGGTGATATTTTTCAATACTCACCACACTTTACCATCAAACCCAAAATAAAACTTGTAACAAACATACCCTTAGGATCACGAAAACCTGTTACTATTTTTTTATTTTTTATTTTTTTAGTAAGGGTTTTATGTTTATTACGTTGTAGGAAAAGTGATTGTGTAATGTTATAGAGATTCGTTTTGTGTGTCATAATTTTTTCTTTTTTTTTGTTTTAAAATGTGTAGGCCCCACAAAATATTGTATGTGTTAGAAAATTTGTTGTGTTATGTTAAAGGATAAAATGAAAACCCTTTTAATAATTCAGATTTGTGCTCATGAATAATTATGGTTGATTAGGATTCCCTACGCCTAATTATATTCCTTTTGTAAATTGAGTGACTTATAATAAGTACAATGAATAAAATATAATAAATATTGTTGTAATTAGCTCATATTAGGTGAATCATCATGATAGGGAAAATTCCGAAACTCCATGTTCGATCCCAATAATAATTGCTGGGAGAGACTTTAATATAATATAAAGTATCAATTCAATGTAAAAATTTAAGGTGAACTTAATGATTATATATATTAATGA